>LS487656.1:0-44088 GCA_900490705.1 Pristionchus arcanus
AAATAATAGGATTCTTGGTAGTAATTTGATGTCGTCGTTGTACGGACCATTGACCTTAAATGACCTCGATTTTTACTTTAAATCACTCACATTTACCGTAAATCACAATTGTATGAGTTTTGTTCGTTTTTATGTACTTTCATAAATTAATTAATTTTTTAAGGTATTTCTGCGTGATTTTTGACAGTCAAAATTCACGCAAAACACGCCCAAATAGGTCCCGTGTTTTTTGGTGTACAAAAAATCACGGGGCTTATTATGCGGAGTTTTGTGTGCACGCAAAATCACGTGGATTATTTCACGCACTTTTTGGTGCACCAAAAAATGCGTGGATTATTTCCCGCACTTTTTGGTGTCCCGAAAAATGCGTGGATTATTTCCAGCATTTTTTGGTGTCCCAAAAAATGCGTGGATAATTTCACGAACTTTTGCGTACACACAAAACTCCGCGTAATAAGCACCGTATTTATTTGTACACCAAAAATTGCGGTCCTTATTATGCGGAGTTTTGTGTGCACAGAAAAATGCGGGGCTTATTTTCCGTGAATTCTCGTCTTTTTTGGTCGTTTTTTGACAAGGCTATATAGACTCGTGTTTTCATCCTTAAGACTTTTATTCTCCCTGCCTCATCTTTCCTCCTTCTAAATAATCCCATCGAAGTCTTCCTTATCCCGATCGAAAATCATTCGGTCCCTGAGGTTGATTACTCACTTTTTATTCGAAGATCAGTGAGTAAATCCATCTGAGGAACCGAAAGATCGATCGTTCCTATCCTAAAGTAGAATACCGTCACGACTTCTGACCCACAGTATCCCTTGCTACCGTATCCAGTCCCTCTACACCGATCGATAATCACTCCGTACCTGAGGTTGATTATTCACTTGATATTTGAAGTTCAGTGAGTAAATCTACCTGAGGAGCCGAATGATCGATTTCTCTTGAAAAGGCATTTTTCAGGGTTTACTTTTGTGCCTAAACTATTCGAAAAATGTACTGTACAAAATTGAAATAACGCAACATTTATCGATTGAGTGGAATGTACATCACAATTATGGTTGAGTAGTAGATTGTGAAGCAAAATATTTATTAATTATTTATTGCATTAGAAAACAATGAATATTGCAATTATTAGAGGCGATTCACAAATTAAAAGATAGCTATTACATGCATCTTCCCGTAATGCTTCACTGTAGTCTTCTTATTGAAGTTCTCGAGCTCAATAGCAACAGAATCGTTCCACGTGATGATCAGTTCATCGAAATTGGCCGAATCAAGAGGGACGATCGTAGCATGGCCATCTCTATGCTCGATGTGCATAAGAATGGTAGTGCCGTCACCAGTGAAGTGAAGGTTGCAGAATGAAGAGGCACACTGAAATTAAACATATTTACCTTTTGTATTGTTTTCTGCTTGAAAATCGATTAATTATGCGATACCGTACCACTGAATCGCCGATTTGAATTCTCCGGTAGGTGAGACGGTCGGGATCCGATGTTCTGACGACAGAAGAGTGCTGGGTGATGTACGATTCGAGCTTCAGAGAGATATCAACATCGTCGACTCTTCCTTCATCCTTGGTTTTACCCTGAAATTTCAAATATACATTTTTTTCGTGTATTTGCTTCCATTTTACGTAGCCAATTAGTGGTGATCAGGTTGAAAACTTGAGATCATTGTAAGGCCGCATCTAACACTTATTGGGGAGATTTAGATTGTGTTCAGTTTTGATGGGTAATGTTGGAAAGCAGTTGATCTGACAAGAAATCTCTTTATCTTGTCAGTAAAGTTTGCACTTTCCTATAATTTTACTGAACCAACTTCAAAAGCTACAGGGATCAATTTACTGAAGCTCTGAGACCTTCCATCCAATGAGGGAGCTGCCATCAGACCTTTTACCTTCTCGTCATTTCACCCATATTTTAATTAATTTAATTCTTTAATAAATACCTCGTGAGCATTGAGAGAAGGGAGCTGATGAGCGGCAGACATTGTAGATCAGAAGAGAGAAGTGGGGATAGACTGAAGAGTGGGTACAGAGAACTGATTGAAAGCGGGTGATTGAGGTCTTTATATAGGCTCCGAGATCGGAATCATCCGGTCGTATCTTATCATAAATTAGTAGTGAGACGAGGAAGAGACATGCCCCTTGTTTGGAAGCACTACCAGAGGGTATGTGGCTTCTCTGATCGGAAAAGATGAGAGAGAAAATGTTCCAGTAGGCCAAAAATTTTTATTTGATATCATAAATGTAGAGGAAGGAAACGATGGATCTCCGATCTCTTAGTGATCTATTGATCTTTTATAATTTTTCTGCAACTTCTTATCAATGACCAATGGCTCACTAAAGTTGGGCAGTTTACCTGTCAGTAGAACGATCGATTATTTTTCTTTTCACTTGTCCCAACACTTGCTTGTAAGATGAGAGACACAGAGCGTAAGATCCTCAAACTTTATCAAGGTTGGATCCAAGAAACGAACAATTGGATGAATATGCCATGTTTGGCTAAAACGGGGAAAACTTACACAGGTAACGGAAGAAGACAAACGAATAAAAATTGGGGGTAAAATTATAGCTACGTGAACCGATCGAATAGCACAATACGGTATTGCACAGGTAGGATAAAAAGGGAGAAAATGGGGACGAAATAAAACGGGAAGATCATACACTACTACATGCTACATACTACCAGCTGTGGGTAAAACATCATATTCTTATCTTACATGGAAGACACGGAAAACTACAGTACTCTACGGATACATTAAACTACGGTAAAAATCAGGGGGAAATGGAAGAAGGCGTGAATAAAACTGATTAATACACTCGCTCGACAATCAGTAAATGTTCGTGGTGAATCGGGCTGGGGTGAATCGGCTAAATTAGCTTACTAATAGATAAAACTCATCAATATCGTACAATACAGCAATTCGAATACTCAATTCTGACCAGTGTCAATCAATCAATCAATGGGGGCACAATTAGCAAACAAGAGAGAAGGGGCAACGATAGAATGGAAGGAGGGGCGAGGACTCAAACCCGGCGCGTCTCAGTTGCAGCAGACGATGCGTCCAAAGTGGTCCATGCTGGTGATGCAATTCCCGTCCGAGATCACCATTCCAGAGCGGGAAACGTGCACGCGCTTGTGCGCACGCTTCACGTATCCACGCTCGTCCTCCTGTAATCAATCCATATTGGATACCGTAGTCTACCGTGGCTGCACCATTGCTCCACTATGTATCTATTGTACAACACTATGTCCACTTTGCCTACCGTACCCACTCAATTATTATCGCACATACAGTCTCAGACTACCATATCACTTCTCTACCGTACCTCAACAGCCATATCGATGCATCCACTCCTGACATGGACGCTCTTCTTCGCAGGGGAACAACTGATCTGACGAGGACGCGCATCGATGATCACGTCGCCCGCAGTCGACTGACGAATCAGCATACCTAGATAGGTTATGGATTACGGGTACGGTACAACAATCAAGTATGTTTATATCACAAGTCAATTAGAAATAACGATTGCGGGGTACTGTAGATTAATAAAGTTAGCTAATGATACTCATATCGCCTCAGCATGATATGGAATACGGTAGGTGAATATGGCCAGTTAGTGATAGTTTCTACTGACAAAAAGTTTACGGATTCGAGAATAATCAATTTTCCATCGTAATCGCACTGGCATTGTTTGGCTGTCATCTCTTCGCATAATATAAATTTCGTGAAACATCATTCTACCAGACAAACCATATCCCATCCCTTTCTCCCCACTCACTCACCATTGATGTGCAGGTAGAGTGATCCATCGGGACGGCGGTCGTACGTCGCCTCGCTCACAATGTCCTTGCACAGCGCGATGAACTGCAAATAATCAATCGATAATCAATGTCGTAATCCTCCAGTCAGCATTGATGCCATACAGTATTAGGATAAAGATGCTGCGACATCAAAACAACGACTTTCCATCGTCAATACATACTATCCAATCACTACAGAAGATACTATTGATTAACATTAACCTATCCCAATCAATCAATACTTCAGTACATACTTACATACATACTGAAGCTCAACGATGCCGATACTAATCCATAATACAATCAATTCACGATCAATCAATACTACCGTACCCCTTCCCTCCTCCCCTACAGTACCTGCTGTCCCGTCTGGGCCTCCGTGTAGAACATCTTGATCGTGTAGTCGTCGTCCATCGTGGGGAACTGTAGCTGGTCGAGTGCCACAGCCGAGGCTCCTGACGGGAAGAAAGGGTTACGGTAGCGCAAATCAATCGATAAGACCAAGGATTAAAATCAGTCATAGATAGCCCCATCCTACTGTAGTCCCTCCCCCCTCTAGATACAGTACCTGGATAGGCGGAAGAGTTGACGAGATAGGCCTCCGAGAGATGGCTCATCGTGAACAGCACGCCCTGCTCGCCAAACACCGCCATCTTCTCGTTGTTGGCGACTGCAAAGAAAATCGATTACTTCGATAAATGTTCATTATTCAGGATAAAATGTATCATAATAAATTTTTGAACCCAAACCTTATCGTCCATCGGTTGTCCAGAGCACTGACAGACCAATGGTGAAACACTATTCTACATCTTCCAAAATTCGTCGATTTCCAAATTCATCAAAGTCAGTACACGTATTTTTCAGGTTGCAACACACTATCATAATCGAAATGGTCTATACGTTCCGATCTTGTTCTCTATCTCAACCTACCATATCCTACCCTACACCCCCGCACTCACTGAATTTGGTGTACACGTACTCCTCCGTGTGCAGGATCCGCGCCGTCGGGTGCAGAATGGCCGACGAGGTGCCGCGTGCGTTGCAGAACGCCTGAAGGACGACGTTTATCACCGAACACACCACACATTTAGCGCCTCTGTCAAAAAAACGACAGGCGCCGCTCTTTTGGTAAACGTCGCTCTCGACAAACACACTCACCGCAAAGTTGTCGTGCAGCACGATGCGCACGCTGCGGTCGACCGCCATCTCGACGACCACGTCGTGGTTGAGCACGCACGAGATCGAACCTGAACGAGGAAGAGTACTGTACAATGTCCTCAGTGTAGAGCGATCCCACTAATGTTACGATTTAACCCCGCAAATTCTGTATCGGGCAATCGTGCGAAAAATTTCGCTTTAGCCCTTTTGTACCCACCGATGTTCACCTTCTACCATCACAGGACCCGAATATAGTGGATCACCATTGTCCTTACTACAACAACCTACAGTAGGTGTATCTTACGTTTCAGAACGCATGGGAACTCTCAAAAAGTGACATTTAGGAACCATTAGAAATTCTTCGGTCCATTGAAAATTTTTATTGTTGTTCCAAAAAACAATTTTTCGAAGGCACACAAGTTTTTACACGTTCCATCACTCTACAGTACCCCTACCGTATCCCCTGTTACCGTACCTGCGGGTGAGACGTAGACGAGAGGGTAGGGCGTCAGCTCGGGTCCGACTCCCATCGATGACGTCATCGCCGACGATGCAGCATGACCGATGCCCAGAGATGCCATCGTGGGAGGAGGACGAGAGGCTTCACGGGCTGCGAGTGCTGCAGAGGAACCACCAGACGACTGCAAGGGTGAGAGTTTTATACGATTGGAAAGTGTAAGAAACAACATGTTGACTAGCTCCTACTACAACAGAAGTGACAGTTGAGCAGAGGATGAATCACAAAACCATCGTGAAACTATAAATTCTTATTTTCGACAACGGGCTGATGAGACATTATTCTAGGGTCCTAATTCGCTAATTGAATTTTGCTTGAAACACCCAATTCACTGTTAGTGCCGAAATAATGAAGAAGCGATCAGGAGTGCTAAATTTTCGATAATCATCATCTACCGTAGTACCTGGGAGGCTCCGCGACCGTAGTTCGGTCTCTCGAGGGAAGCCGGGGCGGTGCGAGGCGACGACGACACCGTTGAGACTGCAGACGACGTGGCGAACGCTCCACGTGGCGACGAATCAGAATCTGCAAAAAAAATTGGTCATTTTCTGTAGACACTTTGATCGTGCAAGGACACTTGAACTGCGCTAACCTCTTCTCGGGGTGCCGGCACGGCGTCTCTCGGCTCCGGCCACCACTGACGAGGGCGGCGAGTACGTGCGCTGCTGCTGCTGAATGTGATACAATTCATTCGAGGCGCTAAACAGCGTAACTACAGCATACTGCCGTACTAGATTAATCAAGTTATCACTTACAATGTGATGGTGCGGATGTCCGCCGGGGTGCGGATGCGGATGGGCAAAGTGGTGCGGGGCCACGCGCGCGCCACCATACAGACCACCGCCACCATGACGGCCACCGGCTCCTCCCAGACTCGCGGGAGGTCCGCCACCCATGTAGGCACGAGGCGGCATCGGAGGAAGCACTGCGCCACCCAGATGCAGCGGGCGACCGAGACCACCTGCAATGAAATACTGTAATAAACCAGTCGTCGATCAACCGCCCTAGTGCAACTACCGTACCTCCCATGCCTCCAGCAAGATGCGGCGGCAGCGGTCCCACGAGCGAGTTGAACGGACGCATCGACGGACCACCGTAGCCGAGCGGGCTGCAATCAGTGATCTGACCCGTGAACCTACCGTACCCTTCACTCACCCAAAGGGTCCGTGGTTGAATCCGGGTCCGTACATGGATCGATGATGGTGATGAGCAGGGAAGAAGGGTGGAAGGGGAGGGGCCATGCCTCCTCCTCCGAGCGGCATGCGCATGCGGCCGCCGGCCGGACGTGGCGTCGGCGGCTGCGGCAGCTGCGCGGGACGACGCGTGGGCGCGGATGCGCTCGGCGCACGCGACGCGGCCGCCTCGACGGGACGACGTGGCGTCGAGGGATGCGACGGCGCCGAGTTGGCGACCACGGCGCCAATCTCGAGGGCCGTAGTGACGCCTTCTTCCTCAGAATCCACGCGATGCTCCTTCTCCTTCTCGTCCTCATCTTCATCAGCGTCGCTCTCCATTGCTCGATCCGCCTGAAAGTGGATACTGTAGCAATGGGGGTACTGTAACATGATTTTGCCAATCAATACTTTCTTCAGAAATCGACAAAAATATACTAAACAGAATAGACTTGAGCTGAAAAATCAATAACCCTGCTCCTACCGTAACCAATCCCCATCTACCGTACCTTGATGGCAGCCTTGCTCTCGTGCAGAATCTCGTGCACTCGGGCCGTGAACTCCTCTCCAATCGATCGACGCGATGCGGTCGCGTCGCGACGTGCCACCTCCACCGTCTCCGGTTCATCGTCGTCATCGTCGTGGTGTGGTGGTGGTGTGCGTGGCGAGTGCGAGGTGCGGGCGGGCGCCTTCTCCGAAACGTCGTCCTCGTAGGCGACGGGCGGCGTGATCGCTGCCCAGTTCAGCAGTGCGCCCTCGTCTTCCGTGTTGTAGCTGGCGGCCGTGCTCACTCCCCACTGCAATAAAATCAGTTATCGATCCGACCGAGATCGATAATCTACTGTACCTCGATCGAGGCCACGTCATCATCTTGCGTGCTCGCCAGCGAGTGGACGGACGAGGCGCTCATCTGCAGATCAATCGATATAGTTACCGTAACCTGAGGATGTGGTGGGACTCACGAGTGCTCGAATTGGTGATTGCTTCTGTTGTTGGATGGGGGTCGAGTAGTAGTCCTTCTTCCAGGGATCTTCAACGAATCAGTGCAGTTCGAGGGTGAAAACAACCTGAAATCGAGACTGGTTAACCACGTGGAAACAATGACAAAAGAACACAAAAGCATCGTCAACAACGCCAATTCTTCGGTTTCCAGCCCCGTTTCTCGGTTGAAATTGGCAACGAATGAGATGAGAGAGGCAAGGCACGATCAGGGAACAATGGATCATAAGAGCAGGACCAAAACCGAAGAAGTGCCACGAAAAAAGGAGAGAAAATAGGAGAGAAGGGGGTCACTCCACCACACCTCAACGAGAGGTCCTTCGAGAATGGAGAGAGACCATCTCCAATTAGCATGCAAATCTTCCCGACTCCGCCCCGTCTGCATTTCAACTCGTTTCGCATATGCAAATTGGCGTTGTACTCTTCAAATCGCATGCTGGAATAACCTCTTCAACCAATCGATCAATTTCACAGCCAGATACCGTACTGAAGTTCGTGTAATCGACGAATGATTTCTTTCATACTGTAGTGTTTGTTCAACGATATTCTTTATCAGTTTAATCGGCAACATTAGCGTTAGCATCATCTACAAGTATGGTACAGCGGGGGGGGGGGGGGGGGGGGGGGGGGGGGGGGGGGGGGGGGGGGGGGGGGGGGGGGGGGGGGGGGGGGGGGGGGGGGGGGGTGCGGAAGTCGATAATAATCTACAGTATGACGCGTCGGGGGAAATCTACAGTATGTATAGATGGTCTCTCGGGGGTGATGCTTGTGTGACAAATAAGTGCGAATCGGGTGAGTGTGTTCCAGTGGTGTAGGTCATCGGGGAGAGGGATGGGACAAGTCGGCTACCGTAATCTTACGCACACACGAGGGGGACGGGGTACACGCAACGGTTGGTACAGTACAGCGGGGTGAGGAAAGGAGAGAGGGTATCCTGGATGGAGGGAAAGAACATACGGGTACGTATGCAGACCAGCAAGGGGATGGAAGAGGGAGAAATTCACAAATATACAGTATCCCAAACACCGAAATGAAGCAATGATTGGGGGCGTAAATTGAACGATCAGAACCTTGAAAAGCGACAACAAAACGAATGAAATGAATGTGCGAGACAGAGGTAATCGTTCAATATGAGCGGGCCTCTAGGGCTACGGTAGGTACAAGGAAGCAACAGGCTATCGATTGGCTAATGGAAGAGGATCTATACAGTACTCTATGACGTACTTTGTGTGAGTATTATGAGGGCGAGAGGCGACTACACCTCTCCTAGCGACTACGAATCCTTCGAAGAAACATACAAATGTGTACAATTGTATACAAAAGGTGTTAGTGGGCAAATAGTAATTCACTATCAATTTAGAAAGTGAGAAATAATACGAGATCATTGCTCGAATTGGTAACAGCCTAACCGGCAGTGGGGCGGGCGGGGGAAAAAGGAATCGGTTCTTGAGATCAGAGATCAGAGATCAAAGATCAAACTACAACAAGGGGTGATTTGAGGGAGAAGGGAGCGATGATCGTCTCTGCTCGTAATTCGAGTAGATCCGCAGCACGAGCCACTCCCGTTGTCGAATCCATCTAGAAAGAGGGAAATTAGAGGTGTTATTTTTTCAATACTTCTTTTCGCTCCCATCGCACCTGTATTTCCCCCTATGAACCAAATGATTTTATGAAACTCCAGGTAACCTACTGAAACTTATATCCGAAATAGTACAGATATGGAATACTTAGACTAAAGATTCCGTACCCCATCCCCATACCGTACCTCGACATTCGCTCCATCGACACTCGCATCCGTCGTGAAGACTACCGTAATCTCTCCCACGACGAAGCAGCGACCGGATCGATCGCGCGAGATACTGTAACCGGGTACTGTAAGTTTATGATAATCGATACCTCTTACATTCTTACAGAAAT
This sequence comes from Pristionchus arcanus, assembly GCA_900490705.1. NCBI lineage: Eukaryota > Metazoa > Nematoda > Chromadorea > Rhabditida > Neodiplogasteridae > Pristionchus > Pristionchus arcanus. The sequence goes on from LS487656.1 coordinate 9,570, forward strand.
ATCACAATCGATACCAATCAATAATTCTCGAATCTATACCGTACCTCATCTGGACGAGATACCGTAGCGGCGCCGTCGCGAGGGAAGCTGGCGCAACCTTCGACGCCAGTCGCACACTGGAAATTTATATTGCTTTGCAAATTGTCATACTTCAAGTCCCAAACGTGAATAGGCGGGCACAGGTTTCACAATTGATATGAAACCGATTCAGCTGAAAACTTATCAATCTCAGCATGATAGTGACTTCCAAAAAACAAAATAATTCGGTCTACAAATTTAACCGGCTTACGCCAGTTTCACTGTTCTTACGAATACGCATTTAGACCTATGTTCCAATCCTCGCACCATTAATCTTTAATACACACTAGTAATCCTTCCTCCCTCCACTCACCGATGTCTCAACATCGTCGTCGCCCCTGACGGCATCTCCTTCACATCGTACGGTATCGACAGACAGGCCAGTGGAGTTCCCTCGGCGTTCAGCAGTGACTGAAGAAAGGAGGCAATCAGTAAAGTACACACGGCACCACTGAAAAGGCCTCTTTCAGCTACGAATGCTGTCTCTGAAATGGGATTAGCCAATTTGTGAAATACACCGTGCACCACATTATATGATCTTGTTGAATTCTGTAGTGCACTGAAGATTCAGTCAATTTGAAAAGTACACGTCTGTACCCCGCACCACTCCCTCCTTACCATCTGCAGTTGTCCTTCCGGCTGCACCTGCAGTCCCCTTCTACGGATCATCTTTCTGTCCTGGCCGACCTCGCGCACCCGCTCGCACTCGGCTACGGTAGTGCGCGCGACGCACGTGGCGGGCGTGTCCGCGAGCGACGCGGTCGCGAGACGAAGGCGGACGGGCGGAGCAGACGCGGCCACTGCAAGAGAGGGGCGTACCGTAACGGAAATATTCATCGGCTATGATTGTTTTTTCAGTGGGAGGTGACTACGAATTAAATTGCACCGGCAAAAATATCCTCACATCTACCTAGTGAAGCAACCATTTCGCTGGTTTTCCTCATCCCCAGAAATATTGTGAACATTCCTCTATTGGGGGAATCTTCACAATATTTCGCTAGTGATCTTTCATCTTCCAAACCAGTCGATCGTGCCAACTACATACCGTATTACACCCCTCGCTCACCAATCGTGAGCGCGTATCCAGCTTGCGGCATCTTCCTCTCCTCCATTGCCCCAGCCAGCACACACTCCTCCCAACCTGCAATGGCAGGGTTTCAGAGGGGAGTTAAGTTCGTGGATGGAAGAAACCTGACAATAACAGTCTACCTAGCATTTTAACGCCTTGAGCCTTGCAACTAATGCGTTTCACGAAATAGTCACTTGTGACAGATTAGAACAATTGCCAGTACTTTCTCGAGTGACTTTCTAAGCAAATTCACATTCTTTTCTCAATTATTTGAAAGGGATCATTCACAAAAATCTCTTCCGATCTTTGTTTCGATATAAAACTCCCATTCTTGTTTCACCAACTTTTCTTAACCACGCGCGCAACTATTCTAGCAATTCTTCGTCACCATGGGCCGACCAAAACCAGCATTCTATCCCTTTCCTCCCCTCTCACCTCCGACCATCCTTCTCAATCCCGTCCTCTCCTTCTTCACTACAGTAATCTTCTCCTTCTCCCTCATCATCATCACTCTTCTTCTCACTTTCCTTCCCTCTTCCTCCTCCTTCTTCTGTCGAGCCATTCGCAGCTCCTGGAAAATACCTTTCAGTGACACCCCTGACTTTCCCATTCCATACTCTACTCAATCGCAGCGGCTTCCTGAGAGATACAATTTTCCCTTCAACCACGCACAAAAAAAATAAAAATCGTTGTTTCCCACTCCATCAACCTTCCGGTTTCAGCCCTTCCTTATCACTGTTCATCCCTCTATTCATCAGTAATAGTATCCCACTATATCCCAGTATCCCACTCCTACTCACCTCATCCTTGCTCTCCACCAGCTGCTCTACACATCTCTCCTCCACTTCGACTACCGTATCCTCGCAGACGCACTCGTCACGCGCCAGCTCGATCACCAACTGAACAATCTCCGCTCATCTACCGTACCCCTCCTCCATCTACCGTACCTCTCCCTCCTCCTCTTCATCCTTCTCTCCAAAATGTGCCTGCTTCAGTGCTGGTCCAGTTGGCGAGTAGAGCGCCGGCTCGGACGCTTTGTGCTTCGCTCTGCAAATTATTTCCTAATTTTTCTGTGTTTCACAATTCACTCAACAGTCTACGACTTGATCCGTTAGCAATGATTCATCGTCAAAGTCTAAAATATCCTCAATACAAACAAAAACGACCCACCCTCTATCCCTCTGGTGTGCTGCAATGGCTGCAGCTGCTGCAGCTTCAAAGAGGGCGGGGCTTGGACATGCCTCTCCCAGTAGACTCTCGTGTCCCGTCGGTGAGGGAAGAGGCGAGGGCAGCAGCCATTCATCCGTCGGCAGTCGTCCCAGCTGCAGGCACAGTCCAGTCGGACTCAGCGGGCGCGCCCGCTGCACGAAGCGGACGCTGACGCGCACGAGAAGTCGGCGGCCCGACCGCTGACGCCGCGAGGGCGCGGCATCTGCGGCCAGCGGGAACGCGTGCTCGACGACCGCCGCGTCAGGGGGCGGAGCCAGAAGTGCTGCGGCTGGCGGCGCCAGCAGCAGCTCGTAGCTGGCTGCGGAGGGCGCTAGCGCGCCTCCGATGTCGCTCGCGGGCCGCAGCCAGGCACTCAGCTGCGAGAAGTGAACGTAGGAACGGACGGCGTTAAGTAGGAAGAGACCGGGAAGGGCCGATGGCCCTCCTTCCCTCTCCTCCTCTACTGCCACACTCCACAACTCCACTGGCGCACTTCGGGTGCAGCGCGCCTCGCACTCCGAGTGACCGACGGCCACACGCACGCACAGCGCATCGTGCACCGCGAGCGCGTCTTCGATCACCTGACGCTGATCGGGTGCGGCCGGGAGGCGACTGCTCAGCACGGCACGCATCACCTGCACCGCCAGCGGCTCAGTGGGAGCGCCTGCTGACGTCATTGTGGCGTGGGGGAGACGGGGATACGGTAGCTTCGGGGCTACGTTAGGAACGGGTAGTGATGGGAGATGAGGTAGATCACGTTGGGGAATCGAGGAAACTTGCGTCTTCTGTACAGGGGCTACTTGAGCCTTCGCGGGTCCTGCAAAGAAATAGTTGGACTACGGTAGAACGTGCCTACTGTAGCCGATCAATCGATAACTCTGCGTACCGTAATCTACTGACCCATCGCACTTCCACATACGGACAAGTCAACGATTCTCAACCGATCATCTGACCTAGTGGGCGCAATCGATCGGTATCTGTCTCGCTGAGCTATACCGTACCTTCAGGCAATCAGTCAGATTCGAGGACGACTGCTACAGTAACCCGTGGTGTGGAAGGTGGTGTGGTAGCTGACGGCGTGGGAAAGGGTAGAATGGCAGTGCTGCTGCGGTCGCATCGAGCGCCGGCAAAGTGTGGGAAACGGCTGCAATGAAGGGAGCGGATTACGGTATCGCCACACCACGGTGTGATGAGAGAGATATCAACGGCGACGCAAACGCCTGATCAAAACAATATTTTGCAATAAATTCGGATAAATTCTTTATTATAATCAACAACAGCTCATCAGACTTACAAGAGAAAACAAGGGTTTGGAGAACAACAGGAACTACACTAGCTATTGAAATCAATGGAAACAATGCGATTGGTAAAAGTCGTCGGGTCGTGATGCACCGAGTACATCGCTCACCACACCACGGTCTATTTGGCGGCCGACGCGGACCGGAAGATCCTTCTGCGCGTGAGTCCGGCAGCGTGACGCTGTCGCTCGAACTCCTGCATCTCCTCCTCCACTTTGAGCTGCAAAGGAGAGAAAAGTTAGTTCACGATCACTTAGCTACCGTATCATCTCTTTCCAACTATCGGACTACCGTATACCTCGTGCTCGAGTGTGGATCCCGTGCGGTAGGCCGCGATGAGGTCGTACTTCTCGTAGTCGTTCACCTAAGATGGAGATAATCATCAATCTGACCCATCTTCGAACTTCCTTGTGATCCTTGAAATCCTTGTGAGCTACTTTTGCCAGAAAACTAGCACTAAATTAAACAACCCTGGAAAAGGCACCAGGCACAATTAGGATTCATCTTATTCCCGAAAGAGTTGGTCTCTCCGTATCTTCAATAAGCTTCTCTCCGCTTAGATAATTAGGAAAAATAATTATGTCAAACCACTTCCCTCTTCTACCGTACCTTAGTCTTATGGAACTTCCTCTTGTACCAGGGAGTGGCGTCCTCCCATGCATTGGCCACACCAGCAGGGCCGATCACCTCCCAACGACGAGTCCAGGGAGGAGGACGAAGCTTCACCTAAAGATAAGAGGGAATATTATTCGTTTCCATGTACTGTAATGGAAAAAAAACAACTGTTGACATTAGGGTCGATCCATTCATGAATTTACACTATCGTTTTGGCAAATTCGATGAACGGTCACGGTTTCATTTCGCACTCAAATTATGTCTTCATGAACTCTTTTGATTACTAGTTCAAATCGGCCCAAAATACAATACAATCAATATTTCTCCATGTTACCGTACCTTCATCTGGTTGACCGGGACGGGTGTGCCAGCAGGGTGGGCGACGGGCTCCATGTGGGGATCGACGGTAGAGTACTCCGGATGGGCATCGATAAGGTACGAGAGATCAGTGTCCAGTCTGGAAAGGGAGGGAAAAGGGTTATTTAGAAAATGAAGGCACATGAGATCGCTTGCGTGAGACGATGACCGTCCTTATAAATTATACATAACTCGAATCGACCTAGTTCAATGCTACAAAGAAGTTCAATGAGACTATGAAGATACGATGTCGCTCTCTTGTTAAAAAAAGATTTCACAAAGATAAAAAATACACACGCAGAATGCTGCTTTCACTCGTTTCATTCATTTCCCAAGTTGCCATCTCTCTCATGTCTCGTCTGATGGTCTAGTCTGATGTATTCTTGATCTAGTCTAGTCTATCTAGTCTGATGTCTTCTTGAAACTCGTCTTAAATATCCCTCGCCTGGTTTCCGGATGAATTCCCTTATGGTTCATCTATCGTCTACATGCCTCAAATTCAGAATCTTCTAATTCCCATTCGTCAACTAGCTTCAGATTTCACAATCCCAATTCAAGTTTCATTTCTATTCCAAATATTCTTTAATTTCGATACGATTATTTTCTCTTCTTGATTGCAAATATCACACCTCTTCTCTTATTATTTAATTCAAACTCATGTTTCATTCAATTTCCAAATACCCGCCATTTTCAACCCATCTGATTGGTCTCTATTTGCTCGTCCAATACCCAATTCTCGCTCACCTCTCCTCCAGTATGATACACACTCAACATTCATGTTTCACCCGATTTCTAAATACCCGCCATTTTCATCCCTTCAATATTTTCGAGCAATTGATTTCAATCTCCCAATCTTCCTCACCTCTTCTCCAGTTTGAGCGTTTCGATCTTGCGAATGGTCGGATTGTACAGCTCGTACATCACCTCCACGCCTGGAAATTAATTATTTGCGATGATTGATCTGACTCAAGGAAGTACCTCGGACTACGGAAACCGTTCCATCTTTCTTGTTTATTGTTAAAATTTCCAATATTTTAGGAAATGCAGGCTCTGTTCTACCGTAAACATTCATCTGCTACCGCCTTTCATGACTCTGACCCAACAAACTACCGTAACCCCTCCCTACCGTACCTTGTCCATCGATCACGTTCCTCAGGGTGAACTGGTGCAGCAGGCCCGGCTTCTCACGTCTGCAATGGGCAGGCATAAAAATCTCATTCAACATTTGTGTTTCACATTTCAATCAAATGCTTGTCGTTTTCCGAGTTCACTGATTCACTCTCTTCAAAGCTGTCTTGAGAATAAATAAATATCTAATAAAGCCAGTTAGCGATTTCTGTTTTCTTGAGTACCGTTGTCCCCCTACCGTATACCTGATGCAGATGCCGACGAATCGATGTTCCTTCGCGCCGAGATACGCTGCCGTTGTAGTCACCGCCACGATCGAGCCTGAGAGGCGAATAAAATTATAATTTTTCCCCTTCTCAAACCCCTCGATTATCAGATGTTTGTGCGCCATTCTTGTTACATTGCGTGATAACTACCAGAATGCACCATTCCAAGAATGCTTTCAACTAAAGCTTGCTCCTGATAATTCAAGAGCCCACCCAATTAACCATGTTACCATAACCTTACCTTAAACTATTACCACTCCTACAGTACCACATAATCCTACCGTAATCCTACAGTATTCTTAAATGCTACCGTATACTCACCGACGTAGAACTCGGGCACATCCAACTGCATTCTCCTCTCGAGCATATCCGCCCTCTCGAGGGACTCGCGCAGCGGAATACGACGATTCCATACGGGAGACTGCACAAAGTCAGGGTAGATCTCACTGAAATGGAGGGGATTACGGTAAGAGAAAGGAGGTTACGGTAGAAGACATGGTAATAATGAGGGTATTGCACAGACAGACCGCGAGAAATTAGAACGCATTACAGTCCCTCGGTCATGGCAGTTTGTTGCGGCGCGGAATCAACAGGAGCATTACTTTCGCAATTCAAAAGATCATGCGAGTTCACCGTGAATTTCCATTAGGAGTTAACAAAGAACAGGCACATAATTTCTCATTGAATGGAACCCCAACGGTACAGCCCGTTTCCCTCCCGCTCATCAGCACCAACAGCGGCAGAAAAACCGCTGGCGCTTCAATGTTAGAAAGCAATCACGCAGGTCAATTCAGCACGATTTATCATAATGATTCGGACTGTAATAGTATTTGTTCTATATAAACGGGCGAGCAGATAATAATTGCCAACTGCATTCACCGCTAGCTCATCACCTCCTCCTGCAGCGTGGAATCAACTGGACTATCCAGAAGATCACCAGCACCACCCAGACTGACACTGACTGTGCGTAGACAGATGTGAGCGCAGAGTTGAAGAGTCGTTGTGATTTTCGAGCAAAAAACCCCGATCTACGATTTGATCATCGCTGCGCGAATACAGACGGAAGGAAGTCACGGAGTGAAGGGACGAGAGGAGGAGGCGACTAGGAACCACATGAAATTGGACTCCCGCCAAACAACTCCTCTCACTCACTCCCTACGAGTGAATGGCAAACATGCAGCGGGTCGGCCACCCGGAGTGAAACACGGAGATCGAACTATTTAGGAGATCAAAGATCACGTATCAGCACAACAACCACCTCTACCAAGAGATCAAAGACCAGTATCATGAAAACAATCATATCTTCGCTTATTAAACAAGTAAGTTGTGTGCTCATTACTCAATTTCATACATGAAAAAGATAGGTATCAAAATCCTTCGAAAGCCCGGTATGTTTATGAAAAAGACTTTGGAGGCCGACTAAATCCATGAAAGCGGGTGGTGTTTGCAATTCGTAGGTTACATGCCTTGTTCACGGAAATCTCGAAAGCGGGATATGTTTCCAGGTAATTTTCGACTAGCTTTTTCATGTATGCTCAATTTACTCCGTCGTCAACTTCCAAGAGATCAAAAATCACCTATCAGCGCAACAACCACCTCTTCCCAGAGATAAAATTGGCCTCAACCCAGAGATCAAAGATCAACTGGACAACGAATGCCCATTCTTCTTTCTCATCCCTCTCGCAATCAACCAACGGGCAAATAGTGCGTTCTCCCTGGGGAGAAAAACAACCAGCGCATCCCTCTATCACTCTCTCCATTTCGCACGATATTTCTTCTTCTCTGTCTGGTGCAATCAGGAGGAACGCATAGTCCACCTAATGCCCTGCATAGGTCAAGGCGGGTGCCTTCAAGGAATAATCATCAGATACTATGCAAAGATCAAAGATCCATCTGAAAAAAAACAACCTAATCATTGCTAGCAAATGCTATGTAAAGACCAAAGATCAATCTGGCGAAAACAACCTAATCTCGCGGCTCGCAGCGATCAACTGACTGCCTCTGATAAGGATTCTTGCGCGGCCTTCCAGACGCACCGACGCCCCTCCCCTCTCATCTTTTCCCTCCCCACTCAGGCAACCACAAGAGAAGGCCGAATGAGGAGAGCGCGCCTATCATACCATGAATAGGAAGGGGGCCGAGAATAAACGGAGAGCAAAGTGTCTCTATTCCGTCTCTTTTCACGGATAGATTCTACACTGCTCGAGCAGTGCGCAGACAGGTCAGACGGTGCGAGGGAGCATGGGGAATCAAGAGAGTGCAGACAGATCAGCGAGAGATCGTGGGGAATCAAGAGAGATAGACAGTTCTCTTCTCCTCCGTGATACCCGCAATGATAAGTGTTGGGAAGAAGACGAGAGAGAAGAATGAGGAGACCGAGTGGCGCTCTTTTTGCTGATCTACTGATATTCTCTACAGTACCGGAGATCCGGAGCCCATTAGCACTCCCACAGTACACAATCCTATGCTCTAGCACATCTACAGTTCCTACCGTACCCTGCCCCACACAAAATTCGCTCACTACTTGCCACAATAGTCACGCGGAGGGGAGGGCAGAGAACAGTGGAGTGGAAAGGGAAGAAAGGAAGAGACTAATGCCCTCCCCATTCCTCCCTATCCCTCATCTCCTCTGCCTTGCTAGAGTTCACGTTGAGCCGAGATACTCTGTCCCCATACTTTGGTGATGATGAGGGGAAGAGGGAAGAGAAGGGAAGAGGAAGAAGAGCAGATGGGAACTAGAGACTCCTCTACTAGAGAACGACGCATCAACGATCATGTGAGATTCACTCACAAACGATCATGATTTCATCTCGAAACCCCATCGCTATTAAACCCTAAAACTCTCTCTAGAGCACCACCTATAAACTGCCCCTAAGAGGCTACGAGGTTGAGAAAAGGCAATCTTCCCATCACCAAACCCCGATCGCTATACGAGGTTAAACTGTTGAACTCGATACGGAGTTTTCGTAAAACGTTTCAGTCGAGAAGCATCATCCAACCCCCTCTTGGTACAGACCGGCACGCATTTACAAAGGGTACTCTTTTTTTATAGCGGCAAAAGCTGCGTGAGGGAAAAGGTTACGGAAAAGTGATCTATCCATCGAGCATCAAGCACTAGCGCGTGAGCCCTAACCCTCTCCCTCCCCCCTTCCCTCCTCCCAATCATTCTTCCTTCCCGTGTGCCGATCACATGAGAGTGCTCACTCACTCACTTCAATGCCCGCGTGTGCTCTCTCTCAAAATTGAAGAGAAAATGATGTCAGAACTATACACAAATCAAAGATCGATTTTGAAAATATTTTGGATATGTCCTTGAAGTATCCATGTAGCGCCAAAGTCCCCGGTGGCGAAACGTTCGCATTAGCTCACAACCGGATCAGTTAAAAAAATTGTTTTAAGTGAAACAGGGGCGTCTGTAATCACAATACCTAGCATTTTACGTGTCTTCTAACCCGCGCGCAAGATCAAACCACCGGGTCACCAAACGCGTATTCTATTTGGCAGCAGTCTCTCGGTTCCTCATCACACACCACTATCGAAAACACAAATGAGCACGTCCGATGCTTCCTCTGAATGACCAAGGACTGATAGAAATATTATTTGGATTTCTCATTATCAAGAACTATGAATCGCAGTGCTCTCTACCACCAGCCTCTTGTGATAATTGCGAAACCCCGAATGCGCAGCTCAAATGTCACACTTTGTCTAGCCTCAATCTCGCACTTCCTCATCACACATCACTATCTAAAGCACAAATACGCACGTCAAAAGCCCTTCAATCACCTGATCGCACTGGACTCCTCACTAATGCAACAATTTAGCAATGATTATCCCATTTGCGTAGTTCAACAACTTTCTGGAGAGCAAAAACTAACGAAAAAAGCGAGGAAGAAAGACGCGGGACCTCACCGCACCCAATCCTCGCTTCCTCCTTCCATCTCACTAGGCCCCTGCCTCTCCCCATTCTGCCTACTCTCTCGCTCGTCAGAGACTGCGAGAGAGCACGTGAAAGCGAGAGAGTCAGAGAAGCAGTCTTGTGACAAATGCCCCCCTCCCCGTCTTCTTCCCTTCCTCACGCGCTCATTTCGCACTCTGGCCAGAATTTCAAAAGATCAAAGATCAATCAGGTCGTCGAATCAGGTGTGCCACTCGACTTCAGGGAAATTCATTCCCTTCATACTAAATTAATTCCAAGAAATGCGGATGTCCTCAAACTCAATCTGCCTCTAATGATCTCCGACCGCTGATTGCTTGTTTCACACTTGCGTCAAGTTCTCAGCACACGATTATAATATAATATTCCCTTGGTGTGTATATTGAAATACCACTATTCAAATCCGGTGCACCTTACACCCAGAATGAAACCAGACGAAACAGCATGCTCAATTAATGATCATACACTCGACAACGATCGAATGTGATAGTTAGATCAGGAGAGACGGGGAAAGAGAGGGAAGGAGGGAAGTTAGAGATGGGAATAAGACGGAACAATCCTACAGCAACAGCCGAATAATGGGACTGCCTCTCCTCATTCCGCATGCTCTCTCATCGAGCAGAGAAAACGAGAGACAGGGCGAATACGAGAGAGTCAGAGATACTTTCACTCATTCTTCCATTCGTCTCACTTTCCGTCTTGATAACTGATCGCTACTGGATGAAAACATCGCAACAAATCAGTCGCGGTTTATTGGCCAAGCGCAATTGTGCTTCAACCATCATCAAAGTGTACAAATGTATTCTTCAAGCAATATCCATCGGAAAGATATTATATCACCTAATGGTAATTCAACCCATTATATTCACGTTTCACCATAGTGATCAATGAACATGGGATTAGCAGTAATATCTTCATTCTTACTCAAAGCACGCCAATATTTCTACCGCAGTTGAAACGACAAGTACCTTCATATCTCCCCCGATCTCCTCATTCTCTAACTCTGTCTTCTCAATTAGACATCGCCTCCCCTCCATCCCTCCCACCTCCTCTCTTCCCTCTCTTGGCATTGACAATGTGCGCATTGCACCTCTCTCAATAGAGAGACCCATCCCCTAGACAGGGAGGGGAGTGAAGCACAGGGAAGAGAATAGAGAATATAGCGATGGAAGCAATGAGATAGGAAGGAAGAGGAGACCAACCAGCTGACTTCTCTTCTCTCTCCCCTGCCAGAGGGGACGGGATAGCACTCGCTAATCAGAGAGGCAATGCATGTGGGGGAATGCGGCTTCGCCTCTTCCTTTTCCTCACTTCCTCGGTCTCTCTAGCCCCTAGGCATAGTGAGAAAGTGAATAGACTTGGCCAGGGGGGGGGGGGGCAAATGGCCCTCTCCCTTTCCCGCACTCTCCCATCCTCTCTAACTCCACTACTCAATTCCACTTTTCTTCTCCGCTCTTTCTACGACCTTTCTTCCCTTCTCTCTTCCCCCAGTGCAGTGAGCGAGAGAGCAATCGAAAAATGGCCAGCTGACTGAGAGGAAGAAGAGGGAGGGATTACTGTAGCTCTCGCGAGCGGAAGTATGACTGACAAGGACTACAGTAGCTCCACGAGCGTGAGCTGCCGGGTAAACACAATTATACACATGAGTATAATACGAGTGGATTACGGTAGCTGCCAATAACGAAGCCGTGAAGTGCGTGTACCAGCATGAAGAATGTACTAGCAGCTTCCTCGAGAAACATGCATCCCCCAACATTGATTCATTGAAATGTGGTGATTCTTTGCTTCATCGCCCCCTTGAATAAGGGATTGGAAGGGGGGGGGGGTAGAGGGGAGAGCTCCGAATGAGTAGTAGAGAACGCAACGAAAGGGTGGGACAATAACACGACGGAACGAAGATAGAGAAGAAGGAGGAACATTATCGATCGGCGGGCAGCAGCTACCGTACCCCCTGCTTGGGTACGGTAACTTGAACAATACAGTAATTGTGGAAGAAGAGAGGGGCAGTACCCACAAGCAAACACACTGCTCGCACACTCTCACTATCTCCTCTCACTTTACGATACTTCCCAAGGAATGAGAAATGAGAAAGGACTCTCTTCATTTCGCCTTATCTCTCACCTGACAGAGAAACGAGAGAGTACGGGGAAGGAGGAGGGACCGCTATTCACTCACTCCTATCTATCTATCTGCACAGCGCACCGTTCGCTATAATTGGTTCGGTACAGTCAGCGGACAATCGATAAACCCCCTACGCCCCTACTCCCAACTCGGAAGCTACCGTACTCCGTCTCTAGTCAAACGAAAAAAGCGGCCCATAACATCGTCACAAAATTCTAACCTCACTCTAGATCTACACTCCCTTCTTCTTTTCCCCTTCCCCTTCCCCATCTCACAACCTACGCTGCGTCTCTGCCCTTCCCCAGTCGTCTCTTCTCTTCTCTTGTCTCTCGTCTACCCCTTCCACTCTGCTTTCTCTGGCCACTCTCGCCCCTTGCTCTGTGCCGGCAATAGTAGAAAAAGACGAAGAAAAGAGGAGAAGAGGGGTGGGGAGAAGGGGAGCCGGCCGCTCCGCTACTGACTGACACTCTCGAAAAACAGCACCACCATTCTAGAACGGGTGTGCAGAACACACCACCGCCCGGGCGACGATTCCCAATTTGGCGTCGCTGTCCAAATTTAGATAGAATCGTCGGAATTTGACATTCGTCGTCCACAGGTGGCACCGCGTGCGACCGTAAACACACGACGACGAAGACTCGGACGAAAATAGGCAGATACGGTGGACACGGGGGGTAAACACAAGTGGGGGAGGGAAGAGAAGAGGAGGGGATATCATCAGTCTGAGAGAAGGGGGGATAGAGAGGATGGGAGGGAATGAAGATGCAAGGACGGACACTCAGAATGATGCAACCAATAAAGTATGGATATTGGGATGATTTTTTTTAAACTGCTGATCAAGGCGAAATTGACAATCGAGATTCGATTACACTATTACGCTCACACTGCATCTCCAAATCACCTGGATCGCCGCAGTATTGGGATATCATTTAATGTTTGTTCGAAATTTTTCTGTTGTTTCAACGAAGATCGGAACTCATTATCCATCAGGATGTGATCATCCTCTTGTATACTATCCGCAGCGCCAATCTACCTCCTCATACATGAAAATTTATTTATACTTTCTAAACATCTACGAAGAATACATCAGCCCTTACCCTCGCATGTTATCATACCCACCCGCTGCAGCATCGATTCACCTACTCTTCTCTGTAATTTGTTTGCCCATGTTACCAGCAAAATATCATTGACAAGCTACAGTAATCCTACACACTGTATCAATAATCAACCAAATCTGGGTCTGATCTCTCACTTTTCCCAGCAAATATCACTGACAATCCACGGTAATCAACCATACTGTATCATCGACCAATCGTGGTCTAAACTCTCCAAAACAGATGGGCATCCGCACAAAGAGGGAGAGAGGAATTGGGGAGACAGAATGGGCGAAAGTAACCAAAACGACGGGCAAACAAACCAATACTAGTCATCTGCAGATGACGTCAATATTCGACAAGATAGTATTGACTTATTCGGAATCCTTCTTCACTCGATATTTAGAGATTATAATGATCATCCCTTCATTGTGACTTCTATGGAGGGACTGATGTGAATGGCAATGAATTTTTCCCGATCATCGACGTTTACAATCTCGTACTACTCTTATCAAACGTGCGCAACACCTATCCACCTAGTCGCAGATCTTGCATCTTTTAGGAAGATCTACCCCAAACATGAGCAAACACTTCGACAGGCGTCAAGAATCGGCTATGTGCAGAGTAAGTTTTTTCTTCAAAATGATGGATACATAGTTCGAAAAAAAGGTTGTTCGAATTGAAGGAGGACAAGAATCATTCGTCACAGTTGAAATAAACTGTTATCTCCCTCACAAAACACCTAGGCGCCAATCTTGGCCAATCTTGCAGAAACAAGTACCGGAAACATGAGCAAACACTACTCCCTGAAGACGTCAAGAATCGGCTATGTGTAGAGCTTACGTTCGGGATCTTTGTACAATATTTTCACTGAGTTAGAAAGCTGTTTTACAAAAAAATTCTCTAATCTTCAGCGATCATCATTATCCAAGATGGCCTAATCTAAACCTAACGCAGCAGCGACTCACCTAGCACCGATCTACGATCTGCTGGGAAGATTTACCCGACTGACGAGCAAACAACTCGACTACTCACTGCAGATGACGTCTGTCCGGAGAGGAATTGTACAAAGTGGAAGACGTGTTAGCAGATGGGCAAAAAGGAGTAAGGATAACTAGAAAACAGTGGAAACGAATAGTTACAGAGAACTAAATTATTATTTTGTACTCAATATTATTGTATAAATTCAATGTATAGCGAACGCAAGATCAGATCTACCTTAGCGATTTGCTCATGCACACTTCGAGCGGCACAGATTCACCAACTTGTGGGGAAGAATTCTGCCAAGAATGTAGAACAACTGCAGGATGGAGAAAGTTAAAGAGACTGCAATATTATGTAAGAATAAGAACGCTATGGCTGAATCATTGGATTCTGCGGATCCAAATCAATCATGCACTAACAGTGAAACGCTAAACCATCGAGACATTGCCCTAAGAACATTAGTTCATCCGGGCATAAGACACCCTGTAATAAGGAGGGCACAATGGCTGAGAACTGGTCCCTTCTTCTTTCTTTCCTTCCTTCCCCCATCTTCCCATTCATCTCTTTCTCTCTACTATCTACAGAGCGCGTCCGCACGCTTTTTCTCACTCTCACTATATTACTATAGAAAAGGAAACGATTGAACAGTGACAACATCATGTCTAAAGAACAAATTTAAATGTTTACTCGATAGTTCGATAAATTGAAAATTCCAAGCGTATCCTGTTCTTCAGATCACACTGAAACAGAATACCACCACGTAGCTCCACAACTTCATCTCCAAAAATTTAATAATAAAATCCTTCACCTGACTGAGAAAACGCGAGGCACACTCCATTCATATTGCATAAAGCGTCAACGAATCCCCTGCTCTCAGCAATATTAGGCGGGTTTCTCTTGGATAATCCCAGCTCTAAACCGTGTGTGCTGAGGTTTCATCCACATCTGATACACGGAAAGTGCACGCATCAGTGATCTGCTCACGATACCGAATCGAACAATAAAACAAGTGAAAACACAATGCTAGCACATCACGAGAAGCATCTATAAAGATCTTGTTGCCTTCACACACCTTCCCTTAATGACATCGATAGAAGGAAAAAAGGGTTGACCCAGTGAGAAAATAAAAAGAGTAAGCAGAGTCCTTGGTCTCCTCTCCTTTTTTTTTCATCGATAAATGCGATGACGTCGACTCGACAACCCTTACATCTAGGAAGGGCAATTATCCTCATTGGAAAGGGATTCTATCTCAGCGTAGGCGGATAATCTGTTTCTTCCCATACATCATTCTATTCATGAGAACAAATTGAGGAAGAAAAGATAGCATAGAACGAGACCGTTGATGAAGAAAAGTTATATTAATGCGCCCGATAACCATTCTGATATTGTCTAACCATACAAGCACAATCTTCTTTCGAACCCCACGCAGCGCCGATTCGCCACCTCTTTCCACGATTTTCATTCGCGTAATTTCGAACTAAAACACAGACAAGCCTATGATAGATTTGCTCTATTTTAGCAGCATTTCGGGACTAGTAAACTAAATAAAAATTCTTTTATAAAACAATAAAACTACTCACGGGAACTCGTCAATGTGCTTGAGTGCCTTGGCACGCGCGCGAAGCGACGTCGACTCGGCTGAAAATCAATCGTATTGATTTCATATTTGTATTATCCTTCCGAGAACTATCTGTCATTGCCGTTTTCATGCAACGTGATTGCTCCGTGAAACCAAAATACAGCGGTGAAAGCTGATTCAAATGCCCGTATCCTACTCATAAACTACCAGCGAGATTGTTGTCACTTACATTCATCATCTCACGAACAAAGTGGCTTAAATAATTGTTCCATGGTGTTTTAGACCTACATTTTACTAATTTTTATGTATTTCACACTAGCATGATCCCTGCTTCAGCTGCTCCTTATCCGTCGAGCAATTGGCTCTTAGCAATCAAGTAGAGTATATTTTGGGAATAAATTTAACTCACTCTTTGTCATGACTGCTCCCTGTCCTCCTCCAGTGGAGGTCGTGGATGCTGCAGCTGCAGTAGCAGCCCTTCTTGCAGCAGATACCGCCGAGCGCATTGCTGATTCACTCATTTTTATTTCAATCACTCTTAAGCTCTCTCCCATCACCCTCTATCACCACTCCCAGCCTTTCACACCACTCTGCAACCTCCACTCGCCAGGTACTCGAATCGCGACCGGCAACGCTTCTTTTGCCAACAATAAATATCACTTTAATGCAAATTTCTTTATACGATCAATCGATATCGACGAGCTACAGTAGTAATGTACAATGCGAAGGGTGCGGTTGCCTCAGGCACAGTTGTATCTCAACAATCGATAAAACGAAGTTCGCGTTAGGATTTTGGTTTGTGAGATGGATGCAAGTGATACGCGAATTGTGAAACTACCTGGATGTTCTTGCTTATTCAATTTGTGATCCGAGACTATTGTAAAACAAAGCAAAAGTAACGAGCACTAGAAAATTGGTACTGAACTTATTCAAACACAACTGAATTCGGGGCTTTTCAAGCTCTTACTACGGTACAGCAAACGGCACACCTTATTAATATTGTAATTGTGAACAAATGTGTGAGAGGGGGCAACTCGTTGAATGGTCTAGGGTCACTTATAACTTATCGCAAATCGCAAAATATATAACAGATATCTTTGGCAACAGGAAAGAGGGCACTGTCTGTCGATCACCGATCGATCGATACTCCCGGAAGGGGCTACCGTAATCGTCAAATTCCGTCCGGGACCGGTGGAAGCTCGTCATCTGCAGCATTTACCAGCTCCCCGTCTGATTCGAAATCGTCGCTGTCGTAGTTTATGCTGAAAGAATTTTTTATACACCACGATAAGCCATTCCAGAGCAAACTAGACCCGACCGCGAAACCGTAAACTTACTTCCACAACTCACTTGATTCATCAATCATTTTCGAATTGGCATAAAAGGTCAAACCCGATAAGCGGCCAGAAATCTCTCGCTCCGTCCAATTGCCGATTGATCCTGTCGAGTTCGCGCTGCAGATCTTCTGCAAAACCATTCCCATTAGCATTAAATTCGATAGTCTTTACACGATCACCAAAGTGTCTCGTTTACAACATTTGCAACCCGCCACTACCACGTTCCCGAATAGAGCAGAGGGAGCAGAAGGAGCAGAAGGATAGGTTTAATGATAATCTCACTACTCACTCACATATTTCT
Organism: Pristionchus arcanus; assembly: GCA_900490705.1. NCBI lineage: Eukaryota > Metazoa > Nematoda > Chromadorea > Rhabditida > Neodiplogasteridae > Pristionchus > Pristionchus arcanus. The sequence goes on from LS487656.1 coordinate 26,940, forward strand.
CGTCACCCCCCCCCCCTTCCCTTCCCCTCTCCTCTACTCACCGCCCTCTATCCTCTGTCCGGCTCGTGGCCTCCTCCTCACCTGCGGACGCCCGTCGCTCTCTGCAATTGGAAATCAGGAATACCCAATCATCAATCGAGCAGACCTAATGCTGAGTGATCTACAGTAGACTTAGCTGGACTTGTCAACTTCAACTAGTGATAGATCAAAGTTCAAAGATCTAAGACAACAGTTCACAGACCAAAGATCAAAGACCATCCCCTCACCGGCAATGGAGCCACTCCTGCTCGTGGCACGCGATGACGCGTGCTTCTTCACTGCCATATCCGAGTAGCAGAGTGGGCACACCTGCGATTATTGGATTAATATTAATGTTAAAAATTGTAACAACATTAAAAACAACATTATTTAGCAGTTATCAAACGATCAAAGTTAAGCGCAAGTTTTCCGGACCCTCATTCCAAATCTCTCACTCCTGCCGTACCTGCTTGACCGACAGCCACTTCTTCAGGCAGGGCGAGTGGAAGAGATGGGTGCACGGTGTGACGCGCACTTGACCCTGCAATTAGCATTACTTAGTTAATTCAATTAACCAAATGCCACAAGATACTGCCCACGTTAATCACCACTTGTAGCACCTGAGTTGCCGAAAACTACCGCTAGTTATCAAGCGTTTTCCCCGAATTCAAAGAGGTACAACACAAATCACTAGGTGCATCGAAGGCACACCGAATTCATATAGTCAGAGAGGATGCAATCTACTCAATTCACATGCGATAGCCATTCCGAAATAATATTAATTAATAATTAAAATAAATCCCTCTCACCTCCGTCATCTCTTGCAGGCAGATCGCACACACGTCCGCGTTGTCTGCAATTATTTTTCAATTCGATAAACTAAAAAAATATGCTTTATTCGCCCAGCCCATCCTCGTTTCACAACTACTACATTTATGTATAAGAACTTACCGACTCCGAAATTTGATATCATAGTTATCGTAGGTGAGCAAAATAAACAGGTCATCTAATTCTAAGCAGGGGCATTCTCGGCACGACCGTTTCATGTATAACCAAGGGGACTAATCTTCTTCGATCGAGCCGTTCCCTTTTCTCAAAACATGAATAATTTCTCACTTTTTATCTGTTCATCACTCGCAACGGCGAGTCTCTCCAGGTTCGCCTGCGCTTCGCTCCTCTTGCGGAACAGCTCACAGATTATCTGCAATAAAAAACAATCTTTAGTTTAAATTCAAAATTTCGAACTCACCCGTCGAAAACTCGCTTCAACAATTCTACATGTAATCTGCCTATTGCCAATCTCAATGAGAGTGCGGCACCTGTACTACAACAAATCAATCAACAACCCAATTGATAACCAGGGTGGGGGGGGGTCTCACATCGATCTTCTGGATGACGTTGAAGACGACCTGCAGCAGCAGCACACCGAACGACGCCACCGTCCACTCACCTGGAGATTTATTTTAATAGTTTAAAAAAATCAGTTGACGATTGGAGTAGATATTTATGTTTCAGTAGGATTACACCTATCGAATCTATAAGGAGAACAATGGATTCGACATATATTGCACAACTTCCAAGTGAGTCTCACGTTTCACACTGTCCATATCCCGAATACAACACCTTTTCGAATGATCTTGAGTTGCTCTTCGTTTTTAACAAAAAAAATCTCACCACAGTATGCACATCAGGCACACTACGATACTCACACTTTTCCCGTTTCATCTTGCTACTATAGCCAGGACAGCTATTGTTACAACAATGTTTTGACTGTACTCTCGCGACAAAAGATCACACTGAATCTTATTTTCCCGTTTCATCTTGCTCCTTTAGCCACAACAGTAAAGTTTTCAACGATGCGTGACGAGTTGGTTGGAAAAAAATAATTAGCAAAAGCACATCACCCACCATTAACATTGACCTACCAGAGACCACCCGTCACTGACATTGAGTACAAAGATCGTTTCCTCCTGCAGGCCCATAATGGGCCAATAAAACTATCAAAGTATCACTCACCATTCACAGTGACCCACGAGCCGACAGCAATGACGAACATCGTGCAGCCCACTTCGAGCAGCTTCGTGAACTGGAAAGGAAAAAAATTAATTAATTGCATTTTGGTAATTAAGTTTGAACAAGACCAATCACATTCTCGTTTCATACATAGTATAATGTCGAACACACCTGGTTCCACAGTGCATCCCTTCTCATTGATACAACGAAGAAAAAAATGCAATTCAAAACACACCAAGCGCAATTTGGCTTCACGGTAACTAATATTTCCAGAAAATAGTGTTTGATTAATTACTTGTCATCCAACTATCTCCACAACTATTCCTCCTAAGCTAATCGCTCTTTGGTGATTGTTAGCAATATAATAATAAAACAATAATATCAAAACAACTGACAACATCGCAGGCGAAGTTCGCACTATCAGCCATCATCCACGACTCGGACGTCGCCTCTGCACGAGCGATCTAGAATGATTAAATTATTCGAGAATTGATTATCAGAAACAAATCAAAACTGGACATCCACTGCTCTACATAAGTTTCACACGAAACGGGAATCTGTCATGCTCACTATTTTTGCGCTAACGATCAACCTATCCTACCGTATCTCTCTCGGACTACCGCACCCTCTTCCTCCTCCTACCGTATACTCACCAGATACTGGACGATGGCGGACGCCGCGTGAACTGCAGTGATGAAGCAGTTGGAGAGGAGGACGCACGTCCTGAAATGAAGAGGGTGAGATACGATAGGAAGAAAAATTGATTGCGAGGGTAAACGATACATAGAGCGTCTTTATACTCGAAACTACGTTGATAATTTAATTCAAGTTAATGAAATTCGAAAGGAAGTGCATATTAAACTCGCAAACCATTGCGCGAATATACGCACACGATGGAGCACTAATCAACCGCGTGTGGCGCATCTTGTATTTTCGACCATTCACCACATCCATCTCCCCTATCATTCCTATCCTTAAATATCCACCTCACGGAGCAATCAGCTCGGGGCCATCAATGCATTATAAATGACCAATTCTAAAATTTCTACTGTAGAAATCGATATTCAAAAATACCGTACCACAGATCCATCGGTAGGTACGCATAGGCGGTCGACGCCGTGGCTGCACACGCCGGAATCAGCGCGCAGCACGTGCTCAGCGTGCGCATGTGTCTGTAATGGATCGATAAATACCGTAACCTCAGAAGATCAATAAGCAATTCTATATGATTACCAGTTCACTCCAGCCATCACTTCTATCACAAACTATTCAACATCGGATAGGTCAATTTACATATTCATTCTCGAATCTACTCTGCGCTGCCATTATTCACTTTGAATTGGCCACCTCACGATGCACAAATCGAGTGGGAAAAAATAACTTGAAAATTGAATGAGAAAAACTACAGTAACGACGCTCCTACCGTATCCCCTCCCTTCCTACCGTACCTGAACCGTGCCATATCCCTGCTGGTGGCGAGTATCTGCAGTTGTGTGTTCACCAGGTCGAACAGCGTGTGCAGCAGGGCGGACAACACTGAATTGAGTGGACTGTTATTTGTTTGGAAGAACAATTGTTGCTAAGATCATTGTCATCGGAGATCGCACAGAGTTCACTACATTGTGAAGCCGAATTTATCCTGTTAAATTGTAGCTGAAAGATAGTGATTTTTTTTGACGAGAACTAGCAATCTAATCATTGCCCGCGACCCAGTTCTTGTAAAATAGTTAGCCTGCAATATCCTGGCCATTTTTCCAGGTTTTCTATACAGTGCTACGTCCCGATTCTTCCATATCTACCGTATCTATGAAGAGCACCAATCTGTGGCCTTTGTTAGCATGTTTTCGATGAATCGCAGAATGTTTAATTTCATATGAAACTGAGAGTTCCCAGTAATCCGTTTGGAGTCAGTTCACGATTCATCTACCGTGCCCTACCGTACCTATGAACAACACCAATCCGAGCAGTGCCGCCTTCTGCTCGTTCTTCATTCCCAGCAGACCCGTCTGCGTGCACACCATCAACAGCAGGCCCAGCTCCATGTAACTGCAATCAATTTAATAAATAACCAAAAACATTCCCCTAAGTACTTTCCAATCCCTGCGAGTTCTAGTTTCTCAATATTTCAAAAATCACCAATTGTCATTATCGATGATGATTCTACCAAGTTCAGTTCAAAACAAATGAAGAATGAATGGCGTCAACTCACCTCGAGTGCGCCAGCACGTGCTGCGGCTGCCAGCTGTGCGCGGCGATAAACCACTTGACGGCACGCAGCGCCCACGCACACACATGCGACACCTGAAGGGCGTCAGGGTCAGTGATGAGCGACCCCTCCAACTTTGGCGTGTACCCCCGCTCGCGATTGGACCCCTGGTAACCCCGTACCCCCGAAAAATATCGATTTTTCATTTGTGTACCCCCGGAAAACCCCCTTTTGTACCCCCTGAAAACCCTGGCGTTGGAGGGTCGCGCTCATCACTGGTCAGGGTTATAGAACTACGAATCCTTTTCATAATTCAAAGATAAGTCGAATTTTGACACACATGCAATTTCTGCGATTCACTATCGTTACAAACGCACTTTAGAATGTGTTTAACAATGTCAATTCTCCCCCGTTTTCTTCAAAACCAATTATGCATATTATGAACGCAACAAACATCCTCGAATCTACGGTAACATTGAGTGCCTATTTCCTCACAATCAGCGTCAGCCCTTGTTGATTGATATTTCGAATTGAATCTTCCCACACGGATCATCCTCGTTTTACCATCCTTTCAAGTACATGAGCGCGGGCGCTTACCGATACGATCCAGTTAGCCTACTAATACACAACCATACCATGCCAATTACATTATCAGAGATCTCATTCACTAGCCCAAGCTCTACCTGCTCACAAGTACGCCCCGCGTTTCACACCATTCATAAATACCCGACAGAAAACTCATACCTATATTATGAAGCCCAGCATCTTCTAAAACTAAACTACCGCAATACCCGGGGCTCCTAGCACATTCTCCACTCCCCTTTACCATACATTTTAATTGCAACCCGGGGGCCGAAAATATATAGTGGTCCGATTTCCGGCCCGGTAGTTACGAAAGTGTAAGCCCTTTACTCACCGTCAGCGCAAGGGCGAGCATGGTGATGGGCGTGTTCGTCGTCTCGGCGATTCCCTCCAGGATCACCGGCCACGTCTCCCGCCACGAACGACCCTGAGACAATGAGGATTACGGTAATTAACCATTGACTGATGGTAATCATCAGAGCCCATGCCCATCATCATTAATCGCAGTAGAAATTTTGAGTAAAAAATCACTCCACCACTATTTCCGTGTCACAAACATCGACTTGGCCAGGCTACCGTATCCCCTTCGCTACCGTACCTTCTCAACCATTTCCATGTAGCATCGGGCGGCGAAGATGACGAGCCACGCCCACGTGAGCATCTCCGAGAGACGGAGACGACGCCAGATCGAAGCGGCACCTGATTAAGTATAAATAAAGATATAAATAATAGTTATCTTCAGCAGAAATAGATCCGACAAACACCAGGGATCTTCGTGTTTCATCGTCCACTCAATTACTCACACGTACTTTAGTGTACAATTAAATTCAGCTTATTCCCACCGATCGTAAGTACCTGGTGCTGCTATTGATAATTTAATAGTAAAGTAAAAATGCATTAATGACAATAAAGTTCTCATTTCGATCAGTAACCCAATTAATAAATGCACGGAACCCTGCCCAATTCGAATTTACACCTTTTTCAGAAAACCGGTAATTTTGTGATACTCGTAATTCCTAAAAGAAGTCAAGTTTCATAGAATACCATTAAGTCTCTCTTGTTCTTTGATGCAAAAAGCTACACATCAATAAATCATAAACTACCGTACCCACTGCGAGTCCTCTCGTCGCGAGCAGTGTCCGAATCGTTCCTCCGCCCTCAATAATCGACTCCCAGAATCTGCAGAGATCAAAGATCAAACTGTGACTACGATGTTTATAGATGATTGTTTCAATATATGCCTCGAGCCAGATTTATCAGTTCAGGCTTGCCTGGTCAATCACTAATGCAATTCGTGAAACGTAAAGCATCCAGATGCCTTTATCTTCCGCACAAGTCCGCCCTTTCACGAGAAATTTTTCGATTTTTCTCCAGTTTGCAATAATACAACTTCCCCATCATTTCAAATTGGAAATTACATCACCCTGCCCAATTTGAAACATTCACTCGCTCACCTCGGCACGCCGAACATCACGTACACCATGATCGAGAACATCGTGAGCGAGCACGAACAATTGTGTACTGAAAAGAACATAATTTTTCTTAAATGAAAAATATGCGCATAATTTGCACTAGGTACTTTCGCTTTTGCTAGTGTGCTCAAGGCAAGTGAATCTGCAGATTCTAGAAATTCTACCATTTCTCTTGTGAAGGAACCATATCTAAAGCCATTTTTAGGCTAGGTTCTCCTCAGTTTCACTATGAACCTATAGTCGGGAGATCAGCATTGCATACTAATTTCAAGGAGACTGGCCATTCACAAACCGATTTACGGGAACCAATATAAATCCCCAGGCTCTCCCCGGTTTCACACCTTCTCCAAAACCACGACATTTCGTTTTTAATATTTCCATCTCCTCTCCATCATAGCAACCATCACCACCGTACTGACCGAACATGAGGTTGCTGAGGGGGAATGAGCACATTCTGGCCACGATGGGTGCAGTGTAGAATGCGAGACAGACGCGGCCAATGTCCGACTGCAGCCCGAGAAGGGTCGCCTGCAGCACGGCTAGCAGCAGCTGCAAGGGGGGGAGGGTATGGTTGAGTGGTGTTGGGAGTAGCAAAGAGTATGAGTAATCAGTCAAACTCTAAGGTGCCATGTGTGCGTTGCGAGGGAATGAAACCAAAATTGATAAACAATCTACATTGTGAACAAGTTAGATTCAAAGTCTTTCTCACCTGGGCCAGGAAGTGGAATCCATGCCTTTCTAACTTGACGAAGTCGTCCAATTTCAGTTCCTCCACGCCCGAACTCTCCTCCAGCGTCACGTAGGTTGTCGACCTGGAAGTAACAATATTAAATACTATTATTGCTCACGTAATAACAAGAAAACAGTCGGATTTTAGGGATATTATTGCCGAGAGAGACCAGATATCAGCGGTTGCTCATTCCACCCACTCCATCTCATATACTCGACGAAACTCAAAGCCAACCAGGGCTCGATTACTATGTAAAAAATAACATATCCAACCCACAAAACCACACAGTTGGCCGATTTTTGGAGATGTGTGAGAGGGAAAAAAAGGAAAGCCAACTCACAATTGGCCGATTTTTGGGGGTGTGGAAGGGGAAAAGGAAAACCACCCCACAACTGGCCATTTTTGGAAATTTATGTAATCGACCCTTGAAGCCAACTAAGCCGTCACCAGACAAAAATATTGACATTCTCAGTAGACACCACATTATCCACGTCAACTTACATCGAGTGCGCCACTCCGAAGAGGATGATGCTCGCAAAGTGCGCGTACAGCCGCAGCACGTGCTGCAGGGACAGAGCGAGGAAGGCGAACGAGAAGAAGAGAACTGCAAAAGAGAAATCGGTGATGGAAACTTTACGCTATTTCTCAGTTGGCAAAAATATTCATTTTGCCATAGCATTCTGGTGCAAATCGGTTTCGTCTTTTAGCTCCTTCACTAGTTCACTCGCTGAAACCCAGATTCACTACATCAAAATGAAGGAGAAACAATGTTCCAAACACATTCAGAAGAACAGCCACGAAAGCCTACCGTATCCTGACGATCCCCAATGACTACCATAACCCCAACTACCGTACCCGACACGCTGATGACGGTGGCGGCCGTGCTCTCGACCTGTCGTGAGTGCACGAAATCGAGGATGGCGTTCATGTCGAAGAAGGAGCGGAAGGAGGGGAAGGGCACCTGTAAAGAATGAAAATTTTGAGGGAAACACAGGTGAAAAAGACAGTAAACCGAGTAATCGAAACTAGTCGAAACTCTGCAGTGAATGATTCTACGAGTGGAAATCAGATGAAAGGGTCGGTTTTTGTTTTGTTGTTTCAACCGTCGAGAAGAGTCGCACTAATTACCAGACATGTGCGCAACGCATATTGAACGGATGAAACCGAGAAATAGAGGTGAAATCATCATTTTCGTTAAATATGTTCGGGCTATGTAAAACCACGGAAACGAAAAATTGCATGGATCCTTTCAACCTGAAAACCTCACAAAACTAACGATAAATAGAAAATTTCAAGGAGCGCATTCATTTGAATGATTAGTGGCAATCGCTCCAAAGAATATCTGCCCTTTGCCCTCTCGCTCTGGGTGTTTCGTGCCGCACTCAATCAAGGGAGGTCTCTCTTCTTTCCTCATACTTTCTCGTTTCATCTCATCCATTAGATAGGATGCGGAAAGAGAAGCGATGGGAACCATTACTCATAAGCGAAAGAGAGTGGCAAGGGGGGGGGGGGGCGCTCGTGCCGTTTCTCGAACCAGTTATCACTAGAGGAGCCGTGCCCGTTTGTTGTTTCTCACTGTTAGCACTATACTGCCGAATAAAGAGACACATACTAAGAGACTAATCATGGTTTTAACCGGCATATTGTAGAATCACTAAAATTTGAGTAACCACTTCAAGTCTTGATCTATCACTGAAACACGAGTGTAATTGGTAGCTATGTAACAAGAAAAGTGCACTATATCGATCACCGCGGCGCGCCACCACCGTTATCGTCATCGTGAAACACACAACACCCTAGGTGACCAATCTGATGCCCACCAAAAATCAATCGACACAAAGACAACAACACAACGTGAGAGGGAGCGAAACAATTATTACTTCCTTCCGTATAAATAAATTCCTTATCGCAAACAGAGAACCGCGCACGCATTGTTCATGATCTCCCGAATGAGAAACATTTCAGGAACATACAACTATTCCTGAAAGTTATCGCAGCGATTCTTCCAGCTCATCCCGGACCGCCCCAATCGATATGTCTACCATCGAGCTCCGAATAGCGCCCTTTCCCATCAGATACGGTACCCAACTAGGTGTCACGCACGCAAAGTGCTCGATGACTGTGGCCCATATATTGACACCATAGTGGTGGAAGGCCCTTTGGATCCATTTGAGGTTGACAGGAAGTTATATTTTAACCATAATTGCTTGTATATCACACGTAAGGGCGCACATCCAATCTTACACTAATTTAGAAACACAAATCCATTAGCCCAACTCATAAATCGGATTTGCTATTCACAACTTCTAATCGATAATCACCAATCTACCGTACCGGCATTCCCTGTAACATTCCTTCAGCCATTTCATCGAAGGTTGCTCCTCTGCTTCTCCACCACAATTCGAGCATCAGCAGACCGGGCAGACGGAGGGCAATCTCGGCTACCTGAAATTTAATAAATAATTAATTAATAATAATTACATAAATTTTTAATTATACAATTAGCGCCCGGCGCATGTACCGAGTTTATAAATAGTTGCCGAAGAACGAATCGCAAGAATATCGTGGACAAATCAGCTCACTAGTCAAAACCAGTGCGCGTAACGCAAACTCACCTGGAACGTAAGAATCCTCTAACGCACAGATCTTATTGTTAGTCAATTTATAGTCGAAATTACACAAAAGAATGATGTGATTATCAAAAAATGAAGATATTCACTAGATTACATCATTGCCGAAGCACAAATTCGCGTGGAAGGAGAAATTTGTGCATTACACATTCCCTTAACTAATATTTGTTCGAGTAGTTTCTCTGCAACTAATCAATGCAGTTCCTTGCCAGCTCCTTTACCTAACCACGCGGAACACAATTCAGCCTGGCCACAAACTGTAAAATGATGATATTTACTCGTTTCGTTCCATGTTTTTCGCAACTACCTCCCTTGCCTTATCGGCCTTCCGAATCAGCCGAGTGACCTCGGTCCCTCCTCATTTCGCAAACTCCTTCTCCCACTTTCACTCCTCTATATCTGCTTCTTCGATCAGGACGACGAAAAGTGCATCGGGCGACCTCATCGCCCCCTTTCTCACACCTATTCACTCATCTACCCATTCCGCCTCTCAAACAATTCAGCAAAGGGAGGCCGAAACCAAAGAAAAAATATCGTGAACGCAGCACAGATCACCCAGTTTTCTGCATCTCCAAATTGCCGAAAATGGAAAACACGGACCGTGTTCCATCAGCATTTTTGCATCTGCATTCACCATGCATGCGTCATATAAATAGTGTATTTCCAATTTCGAAACATCTTGGGTTCCTGACTAACATTCTCGAATGGTAGCTAGAAGGGAAACAAGAATGTTTTAGATAGAATGCATTGAGAATTTAGACGTTGCCAGACACCAAGGAATCATCCCTTCAGCTGATTCACATTACTCATCACCGGATGGATCCTTTAAAGCCCCCCCCCCCCCAATCCCCATTGATCGCTCGACGTAGTTACAAAGTACACAGTCCCTCCTGTTATCATTCAACAACCTTTCCCCTCACTCAATCTCGAGTGCTGATAAAAGTGAAAGGTCCTCTTTCAGGCACAGTTTGGAATAATAACATCACGTGCTGCTCGTAATCCTTATTGACCATCGGTTGATGACCACATAGTGATGACCTGGTATGATTGTCACACGAGTTTACCCTATACCTAGCTAGATTTTAGAAAATTGCAGAAGATTTCAAGATATTCATCAATTCATCAATTGCAAACCCTAATTCATCAACAATTCAATTGCATTTGGGATAGAGAGACGAAGATCACACAGAGATGGTCACACATATCGCCCGATTGGCAGAATCGTCAGATCAGGCTAGAGAGTGTAGTCGTAGCTGCCATTTCGTCAATACCGCACAGGAAAGAAGCGCGCCCAGAGAACGAGCTATTCGATTCGTGTGAGGCAGGGCTTGATAAACACCCCCAAGTTAAGCAAGACTACACTCTAGGATGTGGGGATGTAATGAGAAGCAGCCAAAAATCGCAGTTTTCGTGAAACTTCTCTGTGGAGACACCGCAGAAATCCATAATGCACTACTAGGGGACTTCGCAGATCGCTACCAATTTATCCTCGGGGCTCTACTGCAGAAGCCCAGAACGCTCCAGAATCCAGGGTTTACTAAGCTGCAGAAGCCCAGAACGCTCCAGAATCCAGGGTTTACTAAGCACTAATCCTAAGCGAAGACCTAAGCCTAAGCACTAAGCACTAAGCGCTAAGCCTAAATAACATAACAGTCATCCTTAGTCAAGTTTGGTTACTGGTGAGCGTTTTAGACTAAGCGATTGTAGACCCTTCTGGGCTTCTGCAGTAGAGCCATCCTAGGGGCCTCAGAACTCCCACAGATTAACGGGGAAAGTTCCCAACAATGAAAACCGGACTTACACAAAGTGTAAGCGTCTTCAGCAACTCGACCGATGCATGCACGCGCTGTCGGCCATTCACACGCAGATCGTTCAGATCGAACTGGAAATTATATAATTATGACTGTATTATCAATACTATTCAAAAATTCTGGATCAAGTGTTCAAAAAAAAAAGTTTCAGCGAAAAGAAATCAATCAAATTTGATATCAAGTCAACAATCGCTCACCTGCTGAAACTCATGCACCATTCGGTCCCGTATTGCATCCATGGCGTCCATTCACGCTCTGAAACGAACAACTTCAATCATAAAGGAAAGAAAGAAGCTCTACGATCGCCCTAACGTTAAAAGTAGGTAAACATCGAGTCACTGACGGAAACGGCTAGTTTTTTTTTGTTTCATTCAGCCGTGATAGGCTGATTTGATGGCGAGAGAATTCTCTAGAGAAAAAGGGTAAATGAGTAAGCTGACCTGTCGACGTGATCGACCGCCTCTGTGCCCAGTGTAGTCGCGTCGCGCGAGCGCAGAGTGCCAAAGTCTCTGCCCCTGCAATGCAATTCGGCCGGTTATTATCGCGAATCGCTCCAACTCCACTCTAGTTATCGCTGCCATCATTGAGGAAGCGAAAGAGGGAGCCCACGTGGTTGAGCAAGGCAACGATTAGAATAGAAAGGAACCCAAAACAATAGCAAAAACATAGCAGAAAAGTAAGACAATAGGCCGAGAAATTCGGGAGCGAGCTCGTCAAACTTTTCGCTTACAGTAAACTCAAGTGCACTCATCGATAACTGATTTTATTTTTTTCTAATTTTTGATTTATTTTTTTTTCTCTGTTTTTTCTTCAATATTTCTTCGTAGGACTCTTCATCAGACCATATAAAATCACGCTTGATCACTTTTCTCCATCAACATTTTTATCTTCCACTTCCTTTTTTACACGTGTCAATCACAATGACGAAAATCAACGAGGTTTAAATAACAACAGACGAAAAATCAGGTATGCAATGGACAAGTCAACCAACAATTGCGATGTAACAATGGTGGGAGTAATGATCCTTATTAATCGATAGCTCGCAGCTACCGTAACGTTTTAGGTTACGGTAAGATACGGCATTCATCGGAGGGAGAATGGCAGTTTCTGTCGCAGTCTGCTCTTTCTTCCTCGTTGACTCGGCCGTAGGCGCATCGCGTCACCGAACAGCGTCAGCACCTACAAAAATAGACAGAAATATGGTCAGAGAGGTATATCATTTAATAGGTATTGACGATCAATTGAAACTCGATCACTGACCTTGCCTCTGAAGGCCGTCTGAAACACCGATCCCGCCTTCGGAATTACTGAAAAAATACTCAGAGATTTTTACCACTTGGACAAATCCATACGACTACCGTAACCTACAAATGGATACAGTAATGCTCACTGAGATACTTGTCCTTCTTCGTGATCAATTGCATCGTCAGCTTCGTCTCCAGCACTACGATGCCCACGAGTCCCACCTGGAAAAGGGGCATCGATCGATAAACTACCGTATTCTGATCAAATGTTCTTTCACAGTATACTGAAGGAATCGTTGACTGAAAGACATAAAAAAATTTGTCCGGTTCCTAATGGCCTAGTTTGATCGATCTACCGTACCGTAATAAATCAATACTGGCTACCGTACCATGGATGGATTATCTGCCTCAGTCACCATCAGCATCGCTCCCAGCCACTCCATGCGCAGTAACCGATCGTCCGCCGCTTTACCCTGAAATATTTAATTAGGGAGAAATATTTGAGATTATAGTAGACAACAAGAGACTCAAATTGATCGGCTATAAAAATACTTGTTTTACTCATTCAACGAATCTTATGTTCACCGGTGGCCTAGACAAACTCAACTAAAGCGGATTAGCTTTCTTTTGAGCCAATTCCAATCGTTTATCCATACTATTTTCAACGTGATAGAAAGTATTAGACAGTAGTAGATCTAGTACGTCATGCAACGATCACTCAAATCCAAACATGACTACCTCATAAGAACATCACAGCCCGAACTCACCTTGTATTACAGATGTTGCAGAAAAAACCCCTTTATTCGCATCACGCACAGTACTCCCCTTCTACCTTACCCCCTGCTCACCTCAGGCATCATCTGCTGTGCGTACTGCAGCCACAGCTGGTACATCGGCTCGAACTGCGCGTACCTTAAAGGAGAAATCAATATTGACTACCGAACTCTGACTGATCACTAACTAACTTTCTACCGTATCTGCAACTGAGCTGGGATGGTGAAGAATTCTTCATCCTGGCAGTCCAGTTCAATACCCTAGCATCTACCGTAATCTCACCTGATGTTAATTGCCGTCCTCTGGCGGATCACAAACTGACTATCTACTGTAATCAACTACTACCGTAACCCACTTTAGCTGTGCTCGTTCCTCCTTGGTGAGTGATTTCGCTGCGAGATTCACACGAGGCTGTCGCTTCGGTTTCACCACGCGTCTGAATTAAGTTGTTTTTGAGAAAAAGATACTATTCGAATTCGAATTATCGAATACAATAGAATCACAGCGATCATGTTTACTTCGCGCTGCTCAAATATACCTAGCTTCACAACTGTAAAGAATATTTTCAATAAAAAATATTAGAGAAGGTTCGGACATGCATTGCACCGATCTATCTTCTATGAAATGTCTGCAGCACTAATTCACCTTGGCTAACACATCGACGAGCAGGTTGCGATTAATAACGTTTTGTAGGGATCAACGTGTTCTTGAGCGAAATTAACGCCTACCGAACAGTTACTCTTTTCGAACAACAACATGAAAATGACATGCTAGTTGTCCGAACAGAATCATTGACATAACACGCCAATAAAATATCATCCTTTCCTTTGATCAATTTTTAAAAAAATCATGAGATTAGACAACTTCAAAAACTCACGAATCTTGCTTCTCCAGATTGACCACCCTCAGTCTCGCCACTTTATCGGCTGGTCCCGCATCGGTCGATGTAGAGGTCATCTACCGTATGCAACCGATTATCGATCCGTCGCTACCATATCCCCACTCCGTACTATCTCATTCCATTTCGATATCGCTTCTCTCCGAACGCTTACGGTTTTCATGCACCACAACCATCACGATTATAGGAAATCAATAATTTATTACATTTAGCAATCACGGGTGTACAGTATCTCAACTAAGGGATGGAAAAGGACGAGTACGGTGTTATTAAATTATTGGCAGAAGAGGGAGAATAGTGCAAAAAAAACTAAATGCGCAATACACGTGAAAATAATGCAGAGGTGACTACTAAATTCCGATAAAAATGAGCGTTTTGAAAAAAAGAAAAAGTTGATGCTGCTATAACTATTTTTTTGATTGACCAGACACAATAGGCAATGAAAGGTGAACACAACTCGATTTGACTCATGAGGCTACAATCAAAAACAAAGCAACGCTAAAATAATTCCAATTCGATAAATTCCATGAAAAAAACGCTTCTTATACAGTATAAATAGACGATATCTCAACACTTATTGCAAGGGGTCTTATTTGACATGAGCTTATTACAGGCTACGATACATATATCGGTTATGATAGGGTGCTGAGAGATCCGACTATAGACTAAAAGGGTAGGGGAATGTAAGGGTAAAGAAAGATCAAAGTTCAATTAAGTGCTGCTAGAGATCAAAGAGGATGCCGCC
Source organism: Pristionchus arcanus (assembly GCA_900490705.1). Taxonomy (NCBI): domain Eukaryota; kingdom Metazoa; phylum Nematoda; class Chromadorea; order Rhabditida; family Neodiplogasteridae; genus Pristionchus; species Pristionchus arcanus. The sequence goes on from LS487656.1 coordinate 42,063, forward strand.
TCAGCTTCTCTCTTTCTCTTCAGTTTCTCTTCAATCTCAGCCAGTTGTCTCTTCAATTCGAGACGACGGGCCGTCTTGTCGGCTGCAATTCAATTATTGTAACGATAAAAAGGAAAAGATGTATCCCCGTCGAGCGATGTCACAGTCGTAAGACTACTAGGTGGGGCTCACTCGTAAAGCCAGCTAATACTATTATCTCACAATCAACCATTATTCAAGTTCCCTTAGCATGTTGAATTACCCCCCCCCCCTCCCCAGCAGTTTCCCGTTGCAGTTTTTCTATAATATTATTCGGACTAGCGTTGAACAATGCATTCATGATTGACTAGAGGTGAGCAATGCATCCAGGATTCCTTGTGCCAAAATAGCCCATAATAATCGTCTGCAATATAGATATTAGGGTTCCCCCAATTGGGCCATTCCGCCCAACTGGGCGTTCGCACACCGGTCGAATAGCCCAGTTGGGCGCGCAGAATGACTACGCCCAATGGGCGGATTTCCATTGTTCGCGCCCACTGGGCTTTTATTATGAATTTTTCTTGAAACCTATCCGTGAATTGAACACGTAAGAATGCGGAATGATTGAAATGAGATGAGAATGGTCGACCAAACCGCTCATCTCCTAGACGAATGAAATGAATGGGCGCCCATGGGCGCCCAGCTCAATTCCTTTGTTCACAACTGGGCGTATTGGGCGTTATTCATTCAACGCATTTCGGAGCTGGGCGGACTGGGCGCCGCCCAATTTCGGAACCCTAATAGATATACTCACGATCATCTTCCTTCCTCTTCTTCTTTTTCTCAGGTCCTTTCTCTCCCTTATCTCCTCCATCCTTCCGCTCTCCCTTCCTCTCCTCTTCGTGGCGACGCTTCTTACCTGCAACTATCGCGTTTCAGTTTCATCTCATACTTTAATGGGGATAATTCCGGGCAATGGTTCTGGCTGCCACGATAGTGAGCAAAATCTGTATTTCTTATTTCTAAGCCTTTCACAATCAGATTCCTCCATATCTTTATGCGAAAATGCCGTTTCACTCCCCTGCTATAATCCAAGTCCCACAATTGTATTGATCTTCCTCCATCTAGTATTAATACCTGAATCCTCCTTGTCCTTCTCCCTGTGCGGGGGCGTGGTCTGTCCTGCAGCAGCTGCAGCATCTGCAGCAGCAGCAACAGTCGGAGGTGGTGGAGGGGGCGGAGCCGGGGTGCTGTCCGAGGGAGGACTGGCTGAGGGCGTGTGCGGCTTACCGCGTCTGCAATAAGAGATACAGTGAACCATCACGGCCAATGTTTCACCGATAATATATCCCCAGCCTAATTTGCCAGAAGTAAAAGTCGTCTGAGACTTTTTATCTTACAATAAATCTCGAGTGCTTGATAAGCCAAATGCATCCACTGTACCCCTACGTATGAGTTAGGTTTCTCTGCAAAATCAGGGATAGCATTCCTTTTCCGACCCATTTCTCCCTCCTGATCCCCCACCGTACCTTCTGGATGCTCCTCTGGGTAGGGGCTCCTCGACGGCAACGACCACTGGCGCAGCAGCTGCTGCTGCAGCATCCACGGCGGCTGCGGCGGTCGCACGACGGAGAGGAGACGGCGTCAGACCTGGAAGAAGAATTTTTATATTGGTTATATTTATATATTGAATTTATATACAAGAAACCGAAGTCCACACCTCATCTGAACTGTATCAATCCCTTGCAACTTCAATCTTTCTAGTTTCCGAAATTTCCGTTTTCGTGCCTCTATACTAATTTTTAAATGAACTAGTTCGCTTCTATCAACATGGACTGAACATATCGATATATTTTTTTATAAGTTTTTCCATACTGGTTTTTTTTACAAACCCATCACAACCCCCCCCCCCTACTCACCATCACTCTGTCTTCTCTTGCCCTCCTTCTCCTCCTTCCGTTCCCTCTCCCTTCCCCTCTCTCCTCCTCCGCTCTTCCTTGGTGATCCACTGACTGCTACTACTCCATCCTCAGCAGGAGGGGGAGGGGGAGGGGGAGGGGGAACTACG
>LS487656.1:44103-61555 GCA_900490705.1 Pristionchus arcanus
GGGAGGGGGAGGCGGGGGAGAGGCACTGGACGGGGGAGGGGGAGGGGGAGGCGGGGGAGAGGCACTGGACGACATTCGACGCTTCCTCGCCCCTCCTCCTCCTCCACTGCTTCCGTTCTCCGATGGCTTCTTCGCCTCCTGCAAGGGGACGTCGATTATTCACTATTCTCGTAGACTAGTAATATTCGTGCTACACCATCAATTGAAATCAAGGAGAACCTAGCATACGCTACTGTGGAACGATTTATTAAGAAAAATCAAAAAAGCCAACGAAAGTCGTGCTTCAGCATTGCAATATCCCGAACTTCGTATTAAATGCGACGATTGTATGAGACTTTTCTGTAACCCCTCAACTCTCTCCCTTCACTCACCAATGGTGGCGGTGTTCCGGGCGGCGGAGGCGGAATCGGCGACGACTGGATACGGTATCTGGAACGGATGTGCTATCGATGGCTACCTTAATTGTGAGCTACAACGGAGATTCCAAATTACTATCAAAAGCAAGCATCAGTTCATTATTTGATTGCAAACGGAGGGGTAGAAAGATTGCTTTCTCTACTCTACCATCGATGATATCTCCGCTCACTACTATTCCATTTTCCACCTTCATTTATTGTTTCCAGACATTCAAAGAAGATACTACTAACTCCCGTCCCGCCTCCCCTCCAAATCCCCTCACTGAAACGCTCACCTCGCAGGCAATGCGGGACTGGGACTCTTCTTTCCCTTCTTCCCTCCTCCTCCATCCTCATCCTCACTACTACTTCCACTTCCACTCGTTGATCCCTCCCTTCTTCTTCTTCCATTCTCATCATCATCGTCATCTTCAGAAGAAGAGCCGGAACCGGAGGACGAAGATGAGGGCGAACGAGTCTGCATCAGAATATTTTTTTCTGACAATCAGACCTAATAATTGAAAATCCGTAACATCTCTTGCCTATACAAATCGGTGTCACCCCAAATCGCCATGATGTATATTTTATCAACATGGAGATTTATCAGAGAACGAGTTTCAATCATTCTATTTTGAAAAGATAACTTACATTCAATTGAAATTCCAAAGCATCTCTAGACTATGTCAATTCGATGCCACCACAGATCACCATCATATTTCCAAAATCTGGTAACTTTCCAATTCATATTTGTTTTCATAACAACGACGCAGTGCCACTACAAAGGCCCTTCCCTGCCTCCTATACCATCCTCATGAACTCCAGCTCACCTTTCTCTCCCTCTTTCCTCCACTATCCCTTCTTCTGTCCTCCTCCATCTCTCCCCTTCTCTTCCTTCCTCCCTCTCCTCTTCCTCCTCCTCTTTCCCTCTCCCTCATCACTCTTTGCTCGCTGCTATTCGAATCGTGCGAGCGACGGGAGGACGGCGGCTGGAGGGAGCGATCCGAGGCTAAAAAGAGAAATTATTGTCCTGTTAAGCAGCCAGTAAATTAGCGTTTCGCATTAGCATCATATACTAGGCTTATACTTCTTCGCTAATAAGTCGGGCATTACAACTCGAATTTCATCGCTACATTGAATTGTATAACCAATAACATTAAGGATGAGCCTGTCAACAACAACAATAACACCACCACCACCCCCATCTCACCACTCAGTGGCGTGTCCCTCCTGTCCCTTCCTCCTCCTCGCTCCGAACTGCGTGTGGACGACGACGATAGACGATGGTGTCTGAAGGAAATATTGAATGATGGTCTTGCTGACCCAGGCTGATCGGGATTTCAGCCAGTACTTAGTAACCAACCAGCTTTCAGGATACCGATATTTTTCTCATGCAAAGCTCAATTCAAAAGGTGCAACCAAGTGCTTACTTGTTTCACGCATAGTCTATATGTTGTGATTAACCCCTGTTCTGCTGCCTTGTCTCTTTTCGCCACCGCCAACCATTTCTTTTTATGTTCTAAAATAGCACGTAAACCCTCTATCTCTAAATCAATCAATACCCCCCCCCCCTCCATCCCCCTACCATACCTCTCATCTCCTCTCCTTCTCTCCGTCGTCTCTCTCACCACGGGCGCCCGCTGCTTGCGCTCCCACGGATCCCGAGGACGGTCTGCAATTAACAGTAATTAAATAATTTAAAAAGGAATAAAAATGTTTAATGCATATCTTCTTTTTGCAATTGAAGAAAGACTTAGTAAACCGCACTAACCACTGCTCGTCCCTCCTCCTCCCCTCTCCACCGCTCCTCTCCTCGGTGGGGGCGGCGTCCCATCATCACTACTCGCATCTCTCCCTCTCACGGGCAGCGGAGCACGATGCGAATCACGAGTAGGTCGCGACTCTCTGCAAAAGATGTTTTTAAAACGTGGAAATTGGAATCTTTGAACGTAATTAACATCATCAGGGGGAAACTTGAAAAATCAATACTACCGTACCTGTGTCCGTCCCTCTCTCCACCTCCTCTCCGATCCAACGACTGCCGCTTGTCCACGGGTCTGCAGATTAGTGAATTTTTATCATCGAATACAGAGCCACAATCTAACTGCTGAGACTCAAAACAGGACGACTTTGTATTCACAATGAAACAGCATTCCGTCACGAGAAAATTGCGTTTTCCTAGACAATCCCAGTTTCAGGACAAATTCACATCATCGAATATTTCAAAATGAGCGATGACATGAACGCAAACAGTCTCCTAAACAATAAAAAAAACACCTCACCTCCTATCGTCCATCCTCGCTGGTCCTCCTCTATCTCTTTCCCTCTCCCTTGCCCTTCCTCCATCCCTCTCCCTCTGCTGCACCAGTGGCAGTCGTGGCTGCTGCTGCTGCAGATCCTTCGGTCGTCCATTCGGATAGATGCACTGCGGCCCAAGTTCTGCAGCGGAGGATACTGTACAGAGAGAGAAGGGAATCGATTGACTGGATGGGATACTGTAACACTTTCTCTAGCCCATGATATATGGTAGCACGATAATCTGCCAGATTGTAACGAAGACATTTGTGCAATCGATACAGTAACCCCCCTACCGTACCCTGATTGATCTCGAAGTTGACTCCTCTCTGCTTTCCATTCCTTCCCATTCCTCTCATCATACTGCGGGGCGAGGGGGGACGAAGGTCGAGAAGGGATGGAATCGAGGGCATGCGCTGCAAACAAAACATAAGGAAATTGGTAACATCATAAAATAGTTGTATTTTTTGTTGTTGTTGTTGTTGACGCAATACTGGACGACGCTCGGCAAACGCTTCATCTCCTCTACTCAAAACTCCAATGCAACGGGTTCTTGTGTGGGCACAAAACAACAATTCAGCCAACGTAGCGATTTAAAGAAAAATAATCGATGGAAGACCAAAGATCAATCTTTATCCACTCACCGTCCTCTGCCTCTCTCCGTATCTCCCCTCTCTTCCTCTCGCATCGGGCGGAGTGCGCGAGTCACGACGGGGCGAGCTCAGTCTGAAAGGAAAACAAGGTGAGTTTAATTTGCAACATGGTGATTGCGGGACGCAGTAGGTGCACAATAAGTCTCTAGCTGCTAATTGGACAATAATTAGTCGATTCTTGACAAATATAATAAGCTACATTCTAGAATATTGTTTAGGGATGATAGCTAACTGCCAGTACCAAAAAATAACCAATCATTTTTTTCTCGTTTTTTCTCTTCGAAATCACCATCTCATCTATGCTTCACCCTCCTTCCTTATCTCCCCCCCCCCTCACCTTCTCCTTCCCTCCTCCACCTCACTGTCGTCGCTCGTCGCCGTCGTGGTCGCGCGTCTGTCCAGCTGCAATTATTATTTAATTAATTTTAAAATTCATAAAATTTTAAATAGCAGATGATTTCGAGTATCATTGTTCCTATGCAATCCCACTTAAAGGTTTATTGTAATTCTTTCAGATGAAGCACCTTACAACAAACAAAAAGAACACGTTCGTTAATCAAGCATAAAAATCAATAATTACTCCTCCCTCGGATACCGTATCCCCCTCCTCATACCTCATCAGATGGTGGCATCTCGAGTCTCTTCCTCTCAAAGTCCGGATCCTCCTTGCGCAGTGACGCCTTCACCGAACGCTGCAATGCAACAATCAATCGATATATGAATTATGTTTGCACTTCACAAAATCGCCCTCAGATTTGCAGTGTAATTGCAGTTTCACCACCTCCTCTATACCACTTGAAACTGCCTCGTTTTAATTCTCATCCATCACCGGCCTTACAAAAAATATGAGCTTCTCGTACCAACCAACGGCCCAAACGTCACTTTCCCGTTTCACCACAATATTACATCCATTAGTTGTTTCTCAGTCACAATAACCAATCCAAATCCTTAAAAACACTCATTTCCCAATCCACTACCGTACCCACGCCACGGCTCTGCTGGGCCAATCGCCATAGTCGCCAAAGTATCTCGTTCCACTGAAGATCGTCCTGGCTCCCCTGTCCGGGAACCGGGCCGGCGAGTAGTCTCGACGGTGACGCCGTTGCACCACCATTGCCGGCTACTGTAGGGTCACGGTAGGATACGGTAACTGACGAAGGCGATCGATCACAATAGGGAAACTCGCCGCGACAGCATTGACATGAAGCGCAAATTCATCAATCCTTGGAAATGCGGCAAAATACAATGCTCTAACGCGGCAGTTGATGGCTAATCGAATCAAAGAGGCGACTCGGTCGGGGTAACCCGATTGGATTAACGATGGAGACTAAAGTGAATGAAGATCCCCTCGAATGGCCGGGATTTGGTCAAGTATAAAAAAGGAGAGTTAGAGCTCCGGATCATGTAGGGGAGAAAGTTTTCGAATGGCGATGGTAGATAATCGGAGTGAGAGAGAGAGAGCAAAGAGAAAGGGGGTGCCGATAGAGTGAAAGGAACGGAGAGGGGAAAGCAGGATGGATACGGTATTTAAAGAACAGCTGGATAATCTGCCATAAAGATGGATGCTGATGAACGGACTCTCCTCGTTTCACACGCTCTCTCGTCTCTCTGACTGACGAGAGATCACGCAGATTGAAGAGAATCTGATGGAGGTAATCTCTACGATCGACGTTCGAAAAGGGATCGGGATCCCTCAACGTTTGATCACACATCATTCGAAAAACGTCTCTATTGAAAACACGCCACAGATCGGCGATGGATAAATATCCGAGAAGATCAAGAAGGCTATGGCTACCAAAGTTCTCAAAGAATGTAGCGATAAATGTATAGGAACCGTCTCTATTATTTCGAATGGAGAGCTTTGTCCGTAATTCACGGCCAGTCTGGGTACACCGGATAAGTCATCTGATCACTGGAGGCGAAAGACACGCGACTCAACTCTCCTATTCATGAGGTTCTCCTCCTCGTTGCAACTTACACTCAAAAACAAGCTAGATACGCGCATCTCAATAGCCTCTCCGTTTCATTCACAACGAACAAAGGGAATAAAAGGGGAGGCCGTACGCTTGAAATGGCGCCATTATCCGCATAAACTAGATAGCTCTATGCCATTATTAGGCAATACCGATATCCAATCCCTTTTTATGAGATGGCTCTACGTGTGTGATAACCATATAGCAAAAACAGAGCGAGCGTGGAAATCTCCCTCCGTCCATTGCTATAAGAAAGTGTGAACAAGCAAGAAGCAGCAATAAAGAGGCGAAAGTGAGTGGGGAGGCGGAGGGGGAATGGCTATCCCTCCTCTGCCTACCCTATTATGCCTCCTCCTCTCCTCGTCCCGAATCGGAACCATAATGAGTGGTGCAAACAAATCGGAAGAGTGCGCGCGAAATCGGGCGAAAAGTGGACATTAGAGAGGGGAGCCGACGACGGAATTCGGACTGTTCATACCACGCGATTCATCCAAGAATTGACTGATTCCATGACGCACCTTTAGGATGACCCCCTGTTTTCTCTACGATTTTCGAAGGTCCTTGGGTAGGTCTCTCACGAGCCCGAGTTATGGGGTCAGTAGATCAAAGATGTCTCCAGGAGGTCACGTCAAAGTTAGTCGTTGAGGCTCGATTTTCCTCAATTATCTAAGTTCAGGAAAGAGCTAGGAAAAAGTTTTTTGGACTAAATGTAGCATTTCTCGAGTACTTTCAGGGTAAATTTTTGTTTTGTCTGATTTGTCAAAACTGCGGATATTGGGCGCTATTGAAGCTCACAGAAACGGGTCAAAAATTCTACATAGTCAGTGAGATCGGGCTCGTCGAGAGCTTTCGATTGGTGTATATAAAGTCGAAAATCCAGGGGGCTTTGTATGAATTAGCCCCGAAATGGCGAAAATTTGACAAATTTTAGACCTGGGATAGGCTAGACAGTGGTAGATCAAAGAGAGGTCGCGACGAGTCTCCTAAATTGCACTTGATCTACCTGAATTTCTCGCTTCAGGAACGGTCAATCACTATGAAACCGTTATCAATGAATTCAGGGTGTCGAGATGATTTCAACAGTGTCTTCAAAAATGTGAAAATCGATTGTTTGGAATTATCGATTTTCTATCTTACGTGACCTCTCTTTGATCTACCACTGTCTAGCCTATCCCAGGTCTAAAATTTGCCCAATTTTCGCCTTTTCGAGGCTAATTCATACAAAGCCCCCTGAGTTTTCGACTTTATATACATCAATCGAAAGCTCTCGACGAGCCCGATCTCACTGACTATGTAGAATTTTTGACCCGTGACTGTGAGCTTCAATAGCGCCCAATATCCGCAGTTTTGATAAATCAGACAAAACAAAAATTTACCCTGAAAGTACTCGAGAAATGCTACATTTAGTCCAAAAAACTTTTTCCTAGGTCTTTCCTGAACTTAGATAATTGAGGAAAATCGAGCCTGAACGACAAACTTTGACGTGACCTCCTGGAGACATCTTTGATCTACTGACCCCATAACTCGGGCTCGTGAGAGACCTACCCAAGGACCTTCGAAAATCGTAGAGAAAACAGGGGGTCATCCTAAAGGTGCGTCATGGACCGGCCTATTTCAGTGAAATCCGATTTGTTTATTGTCAACGAGCTTATAAGTGGATCATCATAAACCAGCGATTGCGGCTGACCGCTTGTTAAAACGCCAGACTACCATAAGTTCAACCGTAATCAAGAGCAACGAACGCAAAAATAACAACCTCGCTGTTTTTCAGGGCGTAGTTGTTTTTTGCTGTTGTTTGTTTTGTATTCATCGATTAAACTAATATCTTCACGCCAATCCTTCTTACCACTGCCCTTGGCATCACTAAACCACCAGGGAAATTCTCTCTCAAAAACTGTCTGTCAGCATAGCCGTTCCTCGCTTTTCTCTCCATTAGGTTCTCTAAATCCCGTCGGGGAAGAATGGCTGCCTTGAGGAAAGGGAACATCCGGCCGTAGTACTCTCACTGAGTGCGCGCAATCGTGTCTCTCCATAATTCACACACTCTCTCGATTCTTCTCACTCACTATAGAACATGCGAGATGAATAGATCCACCTCTCATCCCGAGGAGCTTGCTGATATATGGCAGAGATGGCATCTTTACGAGATGAACGATTGAAGAGAGAAGGGCAAGCAAGAAAAAAACAATAATGGTCGCCGATCGGACTCTGCCAATAAAGACGAACGAAATCCTGTTATGATCTCTCATTTTCCTTTTTCGACGAGAGACAACGTGAAATGGAGAGAGTCTTATGCTGCTTGCTCTTATCCACTTGTTTTTCACCCACCCAATGGGTGGCGCGCACGCAAACCAGTGGGAGTGGTTATGGTTTCCCACATCTAATGGTTTCCCAGTGGGTGCGAGAAACCAGAGCAACTTATCGCCGCTCATGCACTCAATGGCCCGAGTGGGTGGAAGAAGGAGAAACGAGAATAAGGGGAGAGAGGGAGACGTGCGAAAGGCAAGATAATCTCAATGAGATTGGAGAACAAGGATGGGAAAAAGCCAAATAAGATGGCACCATTCCAGCCATTTTTTCGAGCTTGAGGCTACGGTGTTCAGCTTAGGGCACAGGGGGTTCTCATTATGTAATATATTCCTGAGCACATGCTACCAAAGGAATTACACAACTATGCCTGCGATGTAGCACGCGGAATTAGTTGACTATGGGTTGTCCAAGTGCTATCGGAATGCGAGTTCCAATAAGATAGGCATACAAAACAGGGGTCCACGGACCAACCAGCAGGATAGACTGAGAACGTTCTCGATGGTTCTCTCAATGCAATCCACAGATCAGTGTGGAATGGACGGGTGTGCCAACAAAAAGAGAGATCTGTCTACCTAAAAAGCGGCAGAGATTCCGTCCCGACGTCCCTTTCCCGTCTGAACCAACACCAGGAATCGTGCATTTTTAAAATAAATTCATGGTGGATCATAATATTTGCCCAGTTCTATCTTGAGAAACTGGCGAAACGGCCGTTCAACAAACGTATGAGACCAAGAAACTAACGGGCACAAAACCACCTGGCAATTCTACCTCTGGCTGTTTCAAAATCTCAATCGCTAAAAATACGTGTCATTGTAATCGTAATAAACCATCATATTTGTTTTATCCTCAATCGTCTCTCTCGATTGTTTTCCATAAAAACTCTTTATGATCAGGGAAAGCCTAACACTGCCAGGCACCCCAAGCCACTCCCCTTCCTTGATTTCCCTATCCCATCTACGGTCTCCTCAATCCGTAAACTACCGTAAACCCAATCGATAATCATGCTACCGTACCTCCTTAGCCTCCTTCAATGCCCTCTCCCAGCTGCTTTCCTCTCCCTTTCCTGCTCTTCTCGGACTCGTTCCTCCTCCTCCCTCTCTACTCGTCGAAACGAGGGAAGTGGCAGAGGTGGAAGCCGATGAGCCGCCCCGACCACGGTAGAGGTGCAGCTGGTCCTGAGAGGAAGTCCATGGGGTACGGTAAAAAATTGCATCATCTGTACAAGGCCCGGATTTTTCAGCGGCACCATTTTGTGCTTGGTGGCTGTCACGAAGGTCTACTCCCTCGCATCCCAAACCGTCCTGACACTTTGCCAATGCCAAATTGGCGGCGCGGTTAGACTCGCGGCGAGACTCACCGCCTATTGCAAAATCAGGCCTGTCAGGCAAAAATAGCGCGAAATTCAAGTGATAGAAAAAAGCCAAAAAAAACCGCAGTGGAGAATACGGTAGAGACATGCCCAAACCTACAGTACCTAACTCGGAAATTTGAAATTTGGTTCTCCTACGGAAAGTTGATACTCCGCGGCGCGCGTGGCCAAGTGCGAGCCGCGTTGGCCAAATTGGCGCGTAGGACGGCGTTTTTGGGAGAGGGAATGCGGAGGAGTTTAGTTGTTTGGAGCTTCGTGGGCTGTACAACATTACCCAACGTGTTCACAAGCCTCTATAAAAATATCGGTCATGAAAGAGGTTAATAAAACCATTTGAGTCTATTCGAACAATCTTTCTCACCTCGGGAGGATGGGCGAAGTTGCACTGCTCTCCCCACGTGCAGATGCCCTGCGATTGATTCATTAGTACGGTATTATCGATTGATTGACATGATATCAGTGAATGAACTATTTTTCCTACAGCAGGCCAGCCTAACGCATTCCAATGCCAAATTAATTTACTTTTCTCTTGAAATTTTGTAGTAAATAAGCATCACTATCGAAGAGCTTTTTTTCAGATTCACGATTGAGTTTGTACAAATAATTAAATTAATTAATCAATTAAATACCTTGAGATAGTGCTTGCACACGTCCGTCTTCTCCTCCTCCCTTCGCAGACGACGACCGCCTGCAAATTAATTGATTAATTACATTTATTTTTTAGTAATCAAATAAATAAGAAATATCAAGCAGGGTTCTAAACGTCGTTCTCATTCCAAATACGCATTCGCCGTTCATGGAACACTCTCGTTTCACGGTTTCATCATATTTGGAATGAACTGGCAAGATTGATCATTTCTCAACTCCTGTTTTACAGCAACATCAATAATATTCAATAGTGCAATTTAGCCCCTCAATAAATAAATAATCATACCTGATGGGGGCACGGCGCCTCTCGGCAGCGGACTGCGCGCATCGCGACGACGCGACTGCAAGAAAGAACAATTAATTTGCCGTGACCAATTGCAATTATGTTTCACACATGCAACACATGTAGATTCGCAACGAAGTACCAGTCAAATCGCATCATTCTTTGATCCAAATTGATACGCATTCCCACCTGTACAATATCCTCATCATCATCATCTGTGATCTCTCCTTCCTCCACATCCGATCCCCTCTTCTTCTCCTCTACAATCTCTCCATCCGATGCGATCTCGCCCTCTTCCTCCACTTCACCGTCCTTGAACGATACTCACTATTTGATTTGATTTCTTTATTGTGAAAATAATCGAATATCAAACAACAATTCATCAATTTAAGTTCTAGTTCGAGTAAGTTGTGAAAAAGGCGAGCAAATGTCTAACTTAATGTACTTGTAAACCATTTAATTTAAATAAATAACAACCTTACAAACGACGTTCTGCAAAAATAAGCAAGTCCTTCACTAAATCCACTTGAAAAGTGGGCATAAAAATATGCAATAAGATAACAAACCGATAGATCCCTGGCCGTTTGCTCCTCTGGCAGTTCTCCATCTTCACTATCGATCGAATTGCCGTCGGCACGCGATTCTGCTCCTGTAAACATCCTTTTCCTCTATCTGTTTAGTCGATTCCCCCTCTCCTCTCTTTTTCATAACCACGTCATGCATGTACGAGCGTGACTCAACGATTGATTCAATTTGTTACGATTCGTTTTGGAAGTGCGTGCAAAATTGATTGATTTTTATAAATGTTTAAACCAAAAGAAGCGGAAAGTGGCTCACGTTTGCCGGGCGAGTTATCGTAGTCGAGTTCTTCCTCTTGATCTTGGAGACCCGGCTCAGCAGTCTCCATGGCGACCCCTAAAACAGCAATAATTAGGGCCACCCATGATCCGTTTCGAGAGGATTCGCCAATGGATGAACTTGTCAGCGTAGTGGACTCGAACCGGTCGGTTTCAGGTTCAAACGCTCGATAATATTCTCCAGAAATCGACCGGTTCAAGACCGGAAACGCTCGCTTTTGGATGTGTGAAATGGGCAAGGAAGAGATGGGTTCATTACACAAATATGGCTTCTCTCTGATCATCCATCAGGCGCAAAGATTAGATGCCGAAGGAGCGGAAGGAGGATGGATCAAGCGAAGGGGATGGGTAAACAGGATGGGGGTAAACTGAGGGAAGGATGGGGGAAACTGGATGGAAATGGGGCTATGGAAGGATCGTCGACCACTAACTACATGTGGCAACGACTCGAGAAGGTCCTCAAAGGACGATGGCGAGGTCATCAAACGACCTAAAACGGATGAAGACGGACGAAACTCCGAAGAAAACATGGCGAACAAGACGAGTAGTAGATCGGAAACCCCCAACCGCGACGCACCCCTCAAGCGTCGCGTGCGCCTCTACCGTACCTTTCTTCTGTTACCAGGTCACATTTAATATCCATTTTTTTGTACAATTTTATCTAATTTCATGCAATATCTACAAGCGAATGTTACAGAGTATGAAAGTTAAATGAAAAAAAAAGAAGAGAAAAGCAAATAATACAACCGATATAACGACTTCGAGTGGAAAACAGTCGCAAACAACGAGAAAGTCCTAAGTGGGTTAGTAATCTGGTCAAATTTACAGACAAATGCGTGTATTTCAATGTGTGAGATGATTGGTGATCACAAGTGGTGTTAGCTACTGGTTATCTATCGGTCTACACAATTATTCAAGATGCCTAAACTAGGCTAACAACATGGAGACTAGAAAATTTGACAAGAAACGGGAAACGAGATCTAGGCGGTTACAGTAGAGATAATCAATGGGCTACGGTAGATCTGATCGAGGGGGTACGGTAGTTAAGCTCTGGTCGATCGACGAGACTCCTTGCGGTAGCGGTAGTCTTCGCTGTAGTCGCCCTGCAAAGCAATCGATAATTGATGCAATCGATTCAACTACCGTACCTCCTCATTCTCCTCAATCTGTTCCATCTTGGGTGGTCCTCGGGCCTTCATGGTGGTCCGTGGGGAAGAGGCGGCTGCAACCGTCGCCAGATGGGCGCCACCCTGCATCAGATGGGTCACCCAGCCAGGATGACGAGAGGACGACGATGACGAAGGCTGCGACGTCGTAGAGGGAGGACTGCGAATCGATAAATGATTAGGACATACCATACTCTTAATTGATTGATACCGTACAGTTGGCCAGATGAGATGAAGTAAAGAAAACGATAAAATTCAAGTCCTCATCCAACCTAGTGCCCTCGATCGATACAGTCCTCCTACCGTACCTCTCGTGTTCTCCAGTCTCCTCGTGAATAAGCGACAGCTCCCTGGGACGCACCGGTGCGCGCTTCGGAGTCGTCGGGATCTACAATAGGAGTACTGTAGATTAATGTAGCCAAGCAGATTACGATACCTTCTCGTACGTCACACGAGGCGCGTCAGCGTTGAGCGCCTCGATCGAACGATGACGATGAACTGCAAGCATTTCGTGTGAGCACATCATCCGGGCAAGCACACCACGAGTGCGTCACTCACTTCTCTCCGTCGGCTCGTAGTCGTTATCGCGGCGGGAGGAACCTCCGCGGTCGCCGCGCCCGTAGTCGTCCTGGTAGCTGCGTCTGCAAGGCGCATTTGTGGTGCTGGCGCACTCAAAGTGTCTACACACCTTCTGCTCTCCTTGCCTCCGCCGGCCTTCGAGTAGCGTCGCGAGTCCACTTGGTACACCGTGAACGGGCGACCATTGTTTCTGAATACCGAATTGAACAACATTTGAACAACATTTCGATAAAAATACAATTATCCTCAATCATCGATACCTTCCTACCGTACCCCTCCGCCCTCCTACCGTATACCTCGTGTAGCTGCTCTCCATGTCATCCTCATCGATGAATTCGACGCACTCGCGTGTGGGCGAGATCTTGCCCGCACGCACCTTCTTCTCGTACTCTACCAGAGGAAGACCCTGACCAAGGTTACGGTGGTTAATCGATAATCTTCTTCGTAAGACCCCTCCGTAAGAAAAATCAGAGATCGAGTTATGAATCATAACTCCATCTCTGATTTTTCACAACTTATGATAGGCTGTTAGGAAGAGCAATCGATGCAGATCTGGTCCCGCAGCGATAATCCTACCGTACTCCCCTACACCGTACCTTCTTCATCATATGGATGAACTGGCAGCGTGGGCCGTACGGACAGTAGCCGTAGACGGAGAACTTGTCGCACAGTTGCGTCTTGTACTTGGGATGCGCCTTCCCACGAGGCTGCAATCATTGTATTCATACCGTATCCTTGATATTGTATTCAGAATTCTCAAACTCGCATTTACTGTAGAATTGATCCCACTTCCTTAGACAAAGTATCAAAAGATTGGAACACGAATATGCCGTTCTCCTTATTTTTTGCAACATGGCTTTCCCGATATTGGCAAAAGGTGAACTGACTCAAGTAACCCATTGGGCGTTCCAACAATGTCCCTGACACAGTCCCCCCGTACCCCTCTCATCCCTCCTCAACAGTACCTGTGGTGGCAGTCTCAGTTCGTGTTCTCCATGGGCGAATCTGCACTGTTTTCCGTAGGAGCACTCGCTGCTCTTCCTATACGCATCGCACAGCGCCGTCTTGTACGCCTCCTCCTTCCTGAATAATCGATAATTAGAGTACGGTAGCCGTCAATCGATAATCAACTCCAGTTACCGTACCTCTTGTGGCGCGCCACGTCCTCGCACTCGAACTGCTCGAGCGCCGAGACGGCATCTCCGGTCGACTCGCGCCGGCCTGACGCGCTTGAGGTGGTAGACTGCAAATCTTGCAATTATTAATGGACACCGTGCACGTGCCAGTACACCCGAACCGCGCCCGTACCTCAGTTCTCTTCTTCTTGGGCAGGCGACCGGCCTCGATGGGTTCGTTCTCGTCCACGGGCAGTTCCGTGTCTGGTGTGTACGCCACGATGCCCTCTGCAATGAGCACTTGAAATGCGTCTGGACACCTCGCGCGCGCCAATACTCACTCTGTCCGGGGAAGAAGTCGGCGATGGGGATCTTCATGCCGACATGCATGATGGACGGGGGCGTGCCGGGCGTCTCTGGTACCTCTTGCACGTCAGCAACCGGCTGCTGCTGCGGGGGAAGCTGCTGCAGTACCTGAAATGGACCCATGAATCCCCTAGTCTAACCAATCGATAGCCTACCTGCAATTGCAGCTGCGATTGCTGTCGGTGGCCGCGCGCGTGGTGCTGTGGTGGCTGATGCTGCGCGTGAGACGCGTCATCCTCCTCGTAGTAGGCGCGGTTGCGGTGTCCTCCGTACCCGCGATCGTGCCTCACGCCGGCATCAGAGGCGTAGCGATCGCCACCGCCGCTGCGACGATGCTGTTGGTGGTGGTGCTGCGGCTGATGGTGGTGCTGATTGTGGTGCGTCGAGGTGGCGTACTGGTAGTATTCGTCGTCCTCCGCCACCGCACCACGGTGGTGTCTCGACGAGGCATTGTAGCCGCCGTGCCTCGGGTTGTGGTGTGGGTGGTAGGACGAGCTGCTGCCGCCGCCGTACGAGGACCGCCGGAAGGAGTGAGCCATCTGAAGAGGATGAAGACGTTTACCACTGACGGGTACGGTAGGCACACAACACGCGGGAACAGTGGAAACAGTTAGAACAGAACAACCACATAACTGAAATTGAACAGAATAGGGGCACAGATGGAGTCATGCACAAGACGTGGATAGATGAAAGGAAGGGAGTTATAATTGCAATGAACACGAAAAGTGGACGTTTTCGCACGTGAACCAATTAAGACCATACAGATAGAAAAAAAAGGAAAGTGCATGAAGATGAAGACTAAGTGAAACAAGGGAGAGATCGAAGAAATCAGAAGCCAGTTCAAACAGAAAGATTACATCGAAAGTAGACGAATAGTTTGATCAAATTTGAATTTGAGACAGGAAGTGAAGCAGCGCGCGAACAAGGCAAGGGAAGGGAGGAGAAGGGAATCAATAGGAGTGAGGGAAGTGGGAAGGGAAGACCTTGATCTACCCCATGTCTGCGCCCCTCTCCATCTAATCGATAGAGAGAAAGGTCAAACAACCAAATGGTCAATGAAGGCTCAAGTTCGACAATTCAGCGTAAAAAGGTGGTTACAAATCTGCTAATCACTCATGATACATCACGTGCAATCCTTGCAAACGCCAAATCACATACGTCAGTGCATAAACAAGGATACTATACAGTTTATATGATAATTTCCGCGCAAAATTGTCGTATCAGCATAAGCCGAAGCAAATACAAACGACGTTAATACGAAATACAGCAGAAAAGTGGAGCGGAAAATGAAAAATCCTCGATATTCGAAATCGACATCTAATCAATGCCAACCATAACATACCGTATCCAATTGGGCACAATTTTAAATGTATATTTTTCTACCGTACTCGTGGCATTTTTTTTATTTTTGAACCATTAAATTATTTTATCGTAATTGTGATAAATTTAATCAGCCATTCTCGAATCTTTCCAGAACGCACCCCAGTAATCTTCGTTCTTTACTACGGATCTAATCGGTTTCAGTTAGGGTAGACAAAAAAAACTTCTAAAGCTTCGGTTGGATGCTGTAGCTTGCGATGATGTTGTTGGGGAGGGGGAGGGTGCATTTCAAGAAAAATGACTGAATTTAATAAAAATATGCAATAGCGATTGAAGTGAGTAGATAGAAAAACATTTGGTACTTCGAATTTTGCTGTACATCATTTGTGGAAAGTAGATATTCCTTCATCTTCTAATTTTCCATCTAGAGTGTTACTTGTTTTCTCTAATCAATCAGCATGAGGCAGAATTCAGACATCATCCAAACAGAGGCATAACTAACGCTTACTTCGCTCAATTGCCAATTTACACGTGTCAATTTGCGCGCCGTTGAGATACTTTGCTCTACTTTCTTCCACTTACTCGCTCTCTTCCGGGTGCACGAGCACTCTACCAACTCTTCCATGACAGATTCCACACCGGAATGCACTTCTATTTTCTCCATTCCGGACGACAGTCCAGTCTACGACTACTTTGAGTTGGTTACTTTCAGCTTACGAATTCTATCTATTGGTTGAAGAATCAGTCTCTTCATTTCTCGTGTTTACAAGACACTATCTGAGCGGATCAACATATTTGTGAAGGATCTTGGCATTCTTCAAAATACAACCTATGCTCTTTCTTGCATGGTAGGTAGTGCGTGATGAGTGTATGCGGGGAAGGGGGTTTGCTAAGCTTACTTGCTACTCCGCGCTTCAGGGGGTAGTGAAAAGTACCTGATGACGTCATAGGTCAAAACTCGTAAATCGAATCCTATCGATTCGGGAGTGGTCTAGTTGTGTTCCTCGTCGAATTCTAAGGCAGTTTTACTCGTGGGCATTTTTCGCTTAAATTTCATCCAGGGCTGTAAATCGATAAATTCGAAAATTTCGTGACATTTTAATTTTTTTACTGCCTTTGCAGGCTGACATACTGGTGTTTTATTTGCTAAATAAATGCGTATTGTGATTACACATTTTCAGTAAATAGGACGTAATTTATCTCGATTTCAAAGGATGTTCTATTCGCAAAAAACCGTGAAAAAGGTTGACGATTTGGCTTACAGTACCCATACACTAAATGACGGTTCCGGTTTTGAACTTACGGTCCCGGCTCTAATCTATGAATTGTCAAACAAAAAATATTTACAGTATCTTACCGTACGGTATCTTGTTACCGTAACCCAGAATACCGTACTCCAGTGGTATCACATACTGACTTTATTTTATAAAAGTTTTTTTGTTGAAATAATCAGATATGCTGTCTTTGAATAACATCACGGAGTATATTAGTTTCGTTCAAAACTTTAGAGTAATGATTTGATCAATAAATATTTTTTCTAACAAAAACTGTAAAACGCTTTTATAAAATAAAGTCAGTTTGTGATACCACTGGAGTACGGTATTCTGGGTTACGGTAACAAGATACCGTACGGTAAGATACTGTAAATATTTTTTGATTGACAATTCATAGATTAGAGCCGGGACCGTAAGTTCAAAACCGGAACCGTCATTTAGTGTATGGGTACTGTAAGCCAAATCGTCAACCTTTTTCACGGTTTTTTGCGAATAGAACATCCTTTGAAATCGAGATAAATTACGTCCTATTTACTGAAAATGTGTAATCACAATACGCATTTATTTAGCAAATAAAACACCAGTATGTCAGCCTGCAAAGGCAGTAAAAAAATTAAAATGTGACGAAATTTTCGAATTTATCGATTTACAGCCCTGGATGAAATTTAAGCGAAAAATGCCCACGAGTAAAACTGCCTTAGAATTCGACGAGGAACACAACTGGACCACTCCCGAATCGTTTGCATTCGATTTACGCGTTTTGACCTGTGACGTCATCATGCACTTTTCACTACCCCCTGGACCGCGGAGAAGCAAGGAAGCTTAGCAAACCCCCTTCCCCGCATACACTCA
>LS487656.1:62810-113052 GCA_900490705.1 Pristionchus arcanus
GCGGGATCGAACCCACGACCAGCAAAACATTTCGCCAACTCGATAGCCACTACACCAACTGGTCATGGTGAAAGGGCGAGCAAGAGTGGCACATGCGTTCGCCGTGCGGTGACCCCGGAAACCTGTGGAAACCTCCAGTATTTTCTATGGCTCGCCCTCGGTACCACAGGTCGCTGTTGCAGGATTTGAAAACGTGAATCAGGACTACTTTTGATGCTCTATCGAATGGTATATCGCACTTGGCCCAATTTCATAATATAGTTGTGCCCTTCCCTTGTCAGCTGCGTATTCGCGATGATTTTCGTACTCATCGCGGATTTTCCGAACTATCTCGCCTTCCGCATCGTCTGGATTCCTCTAAAAGGACTTTGCGATAGCGAAAAGTGAGATATTAGATAGCTCCAAATGATCAATATTTCATTGCTTTCTTAGATATTCAGAGCAAATTGTGCCATTTGTCGTCGATTCTCCCTCGATTTATGATAATAACTGCCTGGTAATTGTCTAATTGAAGACTAAAATGAGTAAATAACTGCAGATCTTGCGACTGAGGAGTTTGCTCACAGGATCACTCTTCATTGCTCTTCCCGGATTACTCTTAGTGATGCTATTCACAATATTGCTGGTGCTGCTGCACAAGGTTACGGGGAACATCAATTGCATATTTCTCAAATATCGTCAATTTGAGGCGAGAAAGGAGCGAGGGAAAATAGTGAAACGGACGTCGAAAGAGTGAGTCGAAATTTATTACACATATCATGTTCCAAAATATGAAAAATGAAGGTCCACTGACGGAGACCGAACTACTTCTCTACTAATTCTAATTATGATTAGCACAATGATATCGGAGATTCCAAAAGGTAAACAAATTCAATCCCTTATTTTTTTTGTTTTGTTATTTTTTTTTGTTTTTTTCAGCAGTTGTCTTCTTGTTTGAGGGGTTTATTTCGCTGAGAATGCAAGCTGGAATAACTTCCAAAATTGGTAAGCTATTTGCCAATATTCTAAAGAAACATTTTTCACCTTTAGCCCCCTTAGTCATTTCGTTCATGCTTATCACAACTGCAGGAAATTTGTTCATCTACCTCTCCATGTCAAAGAAGTTTCGCGAGGTGTACGGTCGATATTTATAATGTAATCATGCATTTCAGGTGTCCAAATATTATGTTTGCTTACCTTATCGAAAGTTTTGCAAAATTTTATCTCGGAAATCAACATCGCGATGAGACAATAATGAACAGCCGTACTGATAAAGAAAAATAAACCTCCCCTGAGGCTATGCTCATTTATTCAAATTATCATTGAATTACATATTTACAGTGGACGCATATTTTTCTGTCCATTCTCTCTGATTCTGCAATCGTCTTGTGTTTTTTTGTTACAGGAGCAATTTAGTTCACTCAGTTTTAGTTTGCTCACAATACGATTTTAAAAAGAGTCCTCAAACGATTCGCCGACAGGATGGAGGTGAGCCAGAAATATTTGAGTCTCGATTACTTATGATTTGTTTAAGGACCACCTATCTCTGCTTCACGATGACTGTATCCTCGACATTATTTCAAGATTGGATCAGTGAGTGCTAGGAGAAATACATAATCTATTTATCTCACTTTCACGTCCTCTCTTGTTTCTCCGTCAAAAGGAAGAGACAGGAACACAGAACACAGCTCAAAAAATAATAATTCAGTAACGATCTCGATGAGATGGCTATATTGTCAAGAAAACTGCTAACACTATCAGAAATTTCACGTTCCAAAGCCTTGAAGGTTGAAGCATCGATGCTCGTGATTACGCAGGTTCCAATTTCATCGTAAACAGTGTATTGTTACAATGAATATTCCAGGAAGATAAACAGTTCGCGTACACAATTTACTATGAAAATCAGTGTTTTTACTTGGAAGTCGATAGTTCTGAATCAAATCTCCAAAACAAATTTAAATATCACCATATCAAGCATGACGGACGAGTTAGATAATTATATTTTACTTCGGATTTTAATTTTTTTAAAGATTCCAATGCCCTTCAATGGTCTGAATATTATTTCTGAATCTTTCATCGAAAGATCTTCGTTTATTCTGGAAAGATTTGTCTTCGAGAGTATTGCTTTCAACTCGGTATTCTGGTTAAAATATGTATTTAAAAAATAATTAGTACGGGATAAGGTAGGATTGAATTGGATCTAAGAATTTAAAATCTCTTTTTTAATAATGGGATGTATCTATCATCAATTTCTGGCTGTATCACCAAAAATTAGTCAAAACATTATTAATGAGAACTTTAAAATGCTCAGCTTTCAATCGACATTAATTTTCTCGAATACTTCGAGAAAGTTTGTTTTACTCACGCATTTCGATCTTACGTTTTTGTCAACTGTGATTTTAACAAAAACTTTAGCAGAGACGAGATAGAAAGGTAAACTACAAATAATTATCTACTATCTATGATTCCAGTAGCAAAATCTCCTTATTTATAGAAGGCGTCCCACGAACCGCGCGGGCGACTATGCAAAGTGAGGAATGAGAGGCGCGCTCTCCTCATTTTGCATGCTCTCTCGCTCGTTGCCTGCGTTTCAGGGTCGTTTGGTACGCAGCCAAATGCGCATATCTCGGCTCAAAAGAAATTTAAGAAGATGGGAGTTTCGAAAATGTTATCGGGTACCCACGACCCATAATCTTACATCGAGAACTC
Organism: Pristionchus arcanus; assembly: GCA_900490705.1. Lineage (NCBI taxonomy): Eukaryota > Metazoa > Nematoda > Chromadorea > Rhabditida > Neodiplogasteridae > Pristionchus > Pristionchus arcanus. Next base: position 65,499 of record LS487656.1, read on the forward strand.
AGTTAGCCAGATATTCGTGGGACGCCTCCTTTAATGAGATAATGAGAATCACGAATATCACTCGAGTGAACTATCTAGATACATTATTACAGAATTTGCAGATTTACGTCAATTCTTGTTTCCGTGAAGCCTTCATCATTAATTCTCAAGTACTCTATGCCGTTCTTGGTAAATGAAAACCTTCTTCGAAATTATTCACAAAATGTGCCTTTCTCTACGTTATGCGTCAATAATTGCATAAATGTACGTTCATTTTTAATTAATTAACAAATTTTGGAGACAGAAATTTTGGAAATTTTTAGTTGCCAATGGTCATGCCAGATGCGAATTTTTCCGAAACGTTGTCGAACTTCAAACATCTCGCTCTTCCTGAATTGGTTGTGGACACTGATTGGCTTATTCCATGCATCGTGGTTTGTTCCAGATCTTTTTATTTTCAATTCCCCTTTTTTTCTTGTTAAGAGCCGTCTTCGTCGGAGGATAATCGGTAAATGGGTATTCCTCGTCACAAGAGAAATATTACAAGCCGAAGTCTTGGGTGCTTTGGATGCTCATCTTCAGGTATTAAAAAAAATTTTTTTACCCGGACAAAAATTTGTGTTTATACTTAATATATTTCAGTACCTCTCTGTTGCTGAAAATGAACACGAAATCATTATCAGAGGAACATCTTACAAGGCGATTATCAAAACGTTCGCTACCGAACGGCCAACTCTGTTTACTTTCAAGACCGAATTTCAATAGAGATCTGTAAGAGCGGATTTTGCAAACTCATTTTCTTTGCTCAAGTGTAAATGAAAGCAAAATTGACAATGTCGACCAAACACTTCCGAAAAGAATGAAAAGCAACGAACCACACACATGAGTAACGAAGCACACAAATATATTTCGAAACAATTTGTTTAATGCACTTTGCACTTTCTCTTTGCAATACTATTGGATTACGTTTACGAATGAACTTGGTTTATCAATGCGGTTTAGACGCTTCATTTAGTCGTTGATGCTCACGGGAGGCATCTGCAATTGAAGATTAATAAAGGCGTATCAGAGATCAATCAATAGACTACAAAGATAAAAGATCAACCCTTCTCCCTCACCACTTCTTCACGGGTTCCTTGCTGGTTGCCGGCGGATTCTCCTCCACTTCAGAGATGACCGGAAGAGCGGGAATACGGGCCGTACTCTTCACCTAAGAGATCAAAGATCAAACTACACAAGGAAAATATGATATTGTGTGTGGCCTGAAACAAAGGAAGGCGGAATGTCAGGATGAAATGAAGGAAATAATGGTCATGAGTCTAGAGATCAAAGGTCAAGCCGCAGATTGGTAATGAATTATGGTTATTTTGCAATAATAATGCAATGAAAAGCAAATGGGATAAGTTAAGTGGTTGCTCTGTCCTCAAGTAAGACAAATCTAAAGATCAAAGATCAAAGATCAAAGGTTCTCACAGCAGGGCCACTCTTCGACTTGTCCCGTGCACTTCTGAGCATGGGCGATCCCTCACTGTCCACTGTCTTGTCGTTGTACAGACTACCCTGAAATCGATTGCCTTGTCGACTACCGTACCCCTATCCTACCGTACTTGGGGGGAAGGTGTTTGCGTGTAAAGCGATTTTACAGGCCGACGACTTTTTATGAACTTTTCCCAGTCAGATCAACTATCGTACCCCGTCCTACCGTACCTTTTGCCTATTGCTGTCAATGGAGTGCTGCTTCTCTTGCTCTTCGGCCGCAGCGAGATCAGAGCCGGCTTGTTTGGGAGCCGTCGAATCGTACGCACGCACCATCTCGGACTGCAACGGGGTTACGGTAGGGGTGCGGGTATCGATTTTTTTAAAGGTTTTTTTAAGGGAAGCAATAGGCATTAGAATGTTGACTTCAGTTAGCTTTTAGCTATTAGATAGTTTCATCAAAATTCTCAGGGAATATTGCTTACGATACGGAGGAATATCTAGACTACCGTACCTGAGACAACACGGATCCATCGTCCTGCGAGAAGGCGTAGCCGGTACGAGGGACGTCCTGCGAGGAAGAGGATTACGGTAGCAATCGATAAGTTTACCGTATACCTTCGATCTGATAAGATCCTTGACGCGCACGAGCGGCTGCAGCAACTTGATATGGGTTCCCGCCTGGAATGGATGGGATACGGTAGTCGATTAATGAATATCGAACTACCGTACATTGTACTCGTCGGCCACGTACACACGACGGATGATGAGACGGTAGACGCTGAGATTATCGATTGATTATCCGTATTGAAAATCTACAGGGAGCGAGATAATTGACTGAAGAATCGGGTGAAGAAGAGGTTTCTGCACAACTTTGGAATCGTATCGATTGATTTTACAGTACATATCGAAGTTACAGTATCCCTTACAGTATCCTTCCATGCTACAGTACCCCTTGAACATAATCTCGAGCATGACGACGATTCCGACAATGAAGACGATGAAGAAGAAGAAGCGAAAGGTCGGCACGATCTGGATGAGTCCTGCCTGGAATGGAGGAGGGTTCAGTAGGGTTACGGTAGATTGTAGTTATGGATTATCCAGAAGGGAACAACACTTATAAAAACGTTAGCAGTTTGACTAAAGAGAGATGCGTAAAGTCCAAGTTGGATATGTATGAATTGGCGTAGTGATCGTATGACGCTTTTGATACAACCAACTACCGTAATAGCTAAATCAACGATCGAACAATTACGATAACGCCATACATTGCCACTGTTTCCCCACGGGAGTGCGGGGAAGGCGAATGATTGCTCGACCATCACGAGTAGAGGAATTGTGACGGAGAAGATGAGAGAGACAACCATCGGCTGAGAGATCAAAGATCAGAGATCAAAGACCAAAGATCAACTCACCCAATTGAGCGATCGACTCTCGTACAGCGCCTTCACGTTCGCCACCATCACCAGACACTGAGAATAAGAGAGATCAAAGATCGATCGTCGGAGTAGAATCTTCTACCGTTCAACGCAAAAATGCACAGATGCGAAGTATCGTTGATCGAACCAAGTTTCGAGGGGAAAAAATAAGAAATGAAGCCCAAAACTTGCATAGAGCAGACTGAATCCGAATCCTCCCATGAACATTTCTCGCCCGCTCGGATACGGAGTGCCATACGAACCGTAGAGAAACTGAAAATTAGTGATGATTTCTCTTTTCAATTTTCACTAACTCTGATTGATCAGCATTTTTGCTACGACCAATTAGTTTCAGATTTTTTTATTTTCAAAAATTGAGAATCTGACCCAATTGCTGAAGAAGACCACGCACGAGTGAAGGACGCCGGCGCTCAGGAATTTGATGTACTCCTGAAGAACGGAAAATGACTACCGTATGCCTAACATTCACAAGCATGCTGCAGTACTTTTCTGCCTTACCAATGTCACTTTTGGTCTCTTTGCGCCTCGGGCATAGATAAATTATCATTGTAATAAACGCAGAATCAATGATCACATCTACCGTATCTCCACCGTACCCCAGCCCTCACCCTAATCGTGAACGTGTTCTGCATGGGGGCATAGTGCGAGGAAGAGGTGGCGATGACGTTGATGGACGTCGGTTGATCGAACATTCCAATCATCAGGGCAGGAAAACTGAAGGGAAAGATCAAAGATCAAAGTCATACTACAGAGATCAAAGATCAACTCGCTCACCACGTGTACCACAGCGCGTAGCAGATCATGTGAATCGTGTCGGTGTATGCCTGCAAGAGATCAGAGATCAAAGATCAATCTCGTTCATGCCTACCTGTACAGTGAAGCCGGTGTAGCCGGAGAAGCACGCCTGTAAGGGATCAAAGATCAAAGATCAGACTACAAACTCCACTGACCACAATGGCCATCTCGAACGTGTTCTTGTAGATGGTGTACAGCAGCGTTCGATTCGTGCGGAACAGCGACAGCGAGCCATGCACGAACAGAAGCCGATCGAGGTGCTTGAACTGCAAGTCGGTGCTAACGAGAGGAAGTCTGGGACCGGAATCGAGGAATGCATGCGGAACGGAATAATCAGTTCCGCTAGAAATGGCGCTTTCGGGTGGCAGACTTGCGCTCGTTAGCGACGATATACCTGAGCGATGGAGAAGTCGGCGCTCATGGCCGCCTGGTTGCCCTCCTGGCCGTGGATGCCCACGCCGACGTGTGCTTCCTGAGGTGGGAGAGGGTACGGTAGGATACGATAGGAGAATCAATCGATAAATATCAGGGCACTGCCTGGTAGCTTGTCCAGCCAATAATTACAGGTCATCAGTGACCTCCCGCAAGATACCATTGACTTGGTTTATGAGATGACTTTACCTTTTAAATGTTCTTTTTCCTAGTTGCCGATACAGTAATCCTACAGTACCCCAATCCTTCCGTATCCTACCGTATACCTGTATCATGGCGATATCATTGCCTCCGTCGCCCACAGCCAGCACGCAGCCAGAGGAGTACTGACGGACGAGACGAGTCACCGAGGCCTTAGAGGATGGAAGTGATCTTTGATCCCTAGGATTTGATTTTCTTTGGAGGTGCGGTATCATAACATCTCTCACACACCATCTCGATTAGAGCAAAGAACATGACAAAGTGTACAGAATCCCTGCTGATCTTTGATCTTTCCGCATCCTCGAAAATGGAGTGTATCGCAATTGGGTAGATATAAAAGGCAGTCACCAAGGCTACTGTAATCCCTGATGATCTTTGATCTCTCCCCACCTTCTGCAACGGCGTGCATCGACAGCAGATGACAGCGTGGGAGGCGAGAGCCAATCGAAGGAAGTCCGTCGTCAGACCCTCGTCAGCGAGGATGAGGTCGAGCGACTGAAAAGTACTGGTTTCGTTTCGAAATCACGTTTGAAAATATGTAAACTAAATAAAAAAGAGTACAAATATCTAACAAAAATGGTTATTTTGCGATAATGGCCTGCTAAGATATGAATCTCACCGAGCTCTCCACTATCAACGCCGTCCTCAGTCCCTTCTGCAGTCTCCTCTCTCCAATCTGCGCCAGCCATGAACGAAGCTGGCCAGTCACTTCCTAAAAGGGAGATAACGGTATGATGTGGAATTATCGATCGATTGTTGAACTACACACTCAATGTGAAGCCGGGGAACTAGCCCAAGGTCTTACTCGATCGTACTTGGCGGGTCGGGATTGAAGAATCTCTTCAATTACCTCCGTAACAGGCGATTTCAACACGAGAATCGTCACTTTGTTCGAGATGAGATTGCATGAGAAACCTGAGGAGAACATCTTTATTAGGGAAGAATGAAGAACCCGTCTCTTCATTTCCCACATTCTCTCGATCGCTCGAGGGCCAGAGAATGAAGAGACGAAATTTTTCTTTTTTTTTCTTCACGCGCATATTTTTGCCAATAATAAGATCAGTCCTTGATGCCCTATTCTCCATTCAAGACTACGGTATCCTCTCACCGATATTGATTGCTGTCTCCAATTTGTCTCCAGTGAGCATCCATAGATGCATTCCCGCTGACAGAATCTTCGCAATAGTTTCGGGCACTTTCTGGAATAAAGTCAGTCATCGATACATCGAGATACCGTATTATACCGTACCTCTTGCAGTCGATCCTCAATAGCAGACGCGCCGATCAGCTTCATGTCCTGCAGAGAAGTCATGGGGTAAGGTAGGTATCGATTGGAAAAATATTACGGTAGATTCCTCACCCTTACGAGATCCTCCTCTACTTGGTGCATGAGATCGGCCCGGCCAGAGTTGTTCGGTTGGTCAAGCTGAGTGGATTTGATCTTTGATCTTTCCTATTTATCCCTGATTATTTCACTTACCACTAACTGATATCTCTTCATCCATTCGATGTAGAAGGCGTGATCGATGTCCCTGTAGGCAAAGCAGAGAGTTCGAAGACCTGAAAATTATTTAATCTTTGATCTCTGGGTGAATACGAGAAAAAATAAGCAAAAGGTTTGTTCCGATGCCGGGAATCGAACCCGGGCCTTGCGGGTGAGAGCCGCAAATCATAACCACTAGACTACATCGGATGATGGAAGATTTCACCATGAAGCTAATGACAGCTGCCCTTTTCCTGCTTAGCTCCTTGACTCTCACAAGATTCAACGAAGCTTCATTCACAACAATGATTGACACCCTCTTTGTTCAAATCATTGCTTTAGCCATCACTTGATGTGTTGTGGACGCTGATTCAGCGTACTGCCATTCAAGGAATTGCCGATATCCGCGGTTTGTCGCGTCACATGCTCATCATCCGATGTAGTCTAGTGGTTATGATTTGCGGCTCTCACCCGCAAGGCCCGGGTTCGATTCCCGGCATCGGAACAAATGTTTTGCAGTTTTCTCCCTCTGAGCTGTCAGACGAAGCGAGAGACCGTGTGAAATTGAGAGAGTCTTCAGGTTCTTTTTTTAATGACCTCTCTTCGCAAAATCTTCCAGATGGTTCAGCATCCTCTTCACATCTTGCTTCTGTTCCAACGACAGAACGGCGTTCACAGCAGAGTCCTGCACGGATTGTCCAATTACGGTAGGCCCTAAGCTCCGCCCACTTACCGCTCCCTTGACGTAGAGTCGAAGAGATCCGTCCTCCCGCTTCACCACCATTCCTGAAACGTAATCAATAATTGAATCTTACAGTATCCCTAAGTACCGTACCCATTCTCTTGCAGACGGAATCGAATTCGAGCACTTGCAGCACCTCGAAGGATCGCTCGGTGACGGACGAATCGAGTTCCTGAGGAATGATCAAAGATCAGAGACCAAAGATCAAAGATCAAACCTCAGTGAACATGATCATGGAAGGCGTGCGGGTGTGGAACTTGAAGCCGGCGGCAGAAGCGAAGCCAACGAGAGCGTATTCGTCTCAAGAAATCAATCGATTGTGGATACCGTATCCCTTGGACTACCGTATGAGTCTACAGTAGGCAAAATATTGGGGTTAGTTTGCGATAGTATCGATTACTGCAATCGTCGGCTACCGTATACCTGGTGAGCTAGCGTGCATCACTACTGTATCGCCCTTCTTCTCCGGGACTACCGTATGACACACAGCGCACGCTGTCAGAAACTGGTGCAGGTCCTCCGAGTTGCTCTGCGAAGATCAAAGATCAACTTTCCCTTATACTCCTCGACAAACAACTAACCCTTCGATTGCTCTTGAGATCACTCAGCACCATGCGTGGATTAAACGATTCCTGTCTGAAGGGGAGAGATTGAGAGTCCCAAGGGGAAAAGATACCGTACTTCTTGCTACCGTACTTGACTCCGCCCACTGAGCAATTCTTGAAGACCATCTTGTTGCGAGTTAGCGTGCCCGTCTTGTCTGCCATCACGTACTTGATCTGAAATCGAACTTTCGAAACGTAGAGTTCAAAGATCAATTATATAAACGTAGAGATCAAAGATCACTCGCCTCTCCCAACTCGGCCGTAAGCATGGACGATCTCGCTTCTGCTGCAATATCAGCCCGCTCGTCGTACATCTCCAGATCCTGAAGACTCTCTCAATTTCACATGCTCTCTCGCTTCGTCTGACAGCCCAGAAGGAGAAAACTGCAAAACATTGGTTCCGATGCCGGGAATCGAACCCGGGCCTTGCGGGTGAGAGCCGCAAATCATAACCACTAGACTACATCGGATGATGGGATGTGGAGCTGAAGAGTTGGTAATCTACTTGTCTGGTACAAGTGATTGGCATGAAGTCTATACAATGAACTCGGTCATTAGTGACAGCTGTCATTAGCAACCATTGAGCTCAATCTTCCATCATCCGATGTAGTCTAGTGGTTATGATTTGCGGCTCTCACCCGCAAGGCCCGGGTACGATTCCCGGCACCGGAACAAATCTTTTGTAATTATTCCTCTCACCGATCGAATGAGGATGGCTTGGAATAGCTGAATGGTGTTGATTGTGACGAAGAGGGAAATGGGCACGAGAGAGGAGAACATGACCAGAAAATTGATGAGGGAAATGAACAAATTCCCTGCAATCAATCGATTGTGGTTTACCGTAATCTGAGTGCCATAAAGATCAAAGATCAGCATCCTTACCATCAACTGGCGGAACGGACTCGATAGGAGTGTATGGGCCTTTCAGTTCAAACTTCTCGGAGGATTTATTCCACTGATACGGCACCGATGTGTTATCGTACACATATTTGACGAAAGCAATCACATTATCGGAGCGTGAGCTGCAATCGATAATTGACTGTATTCCGTATGAGCACGGTAAGTACGGTTACTACCATATTCTCCTACTCGCGAACTCACAAGTAAGTGTAGGATACGGTAGCCATAACGAGGAATCCAAACTGGCTAATCATCAGATAGTTGGCGAGTTGATGAATGCGGGCACTTCAAAAGGCATGTTTTCATTTTGGAATAGGCTCCGCCCACTTCTTTCGCTTCGTTCGGACCGAATTGAGCATGAATTTGGTCTCTTTGCCAGCATAAACGACCAGGGCGTACAGCCAATCAGTGTTCCTCAATTTGGCGCCTCGCTGCAGAAACTGACTCTTGTCTGCAAGAAAATGTCATTTTCTGATGAAAAGCCGACCCATGCGCGACTTCCACGCAGTTGCCGCGCACTTACTCACCGAGAATGGTATTCGCGCCAGAGCTCGAGCTCGTGGTCTGCAATGGTTCGTGTCGATCTCAGGCTCCGCCCACTTCAGCATGCCCCGCCCCTTCCTCACCGCCAGCTGCATGTTGCCCTGGAAGGAGTAGAGCCGCTTGTTCGGCTGCTCGCAGTACGCCACCGTCCCGTGCAACTCCTTCTGTAGAAAAACGACCAAGTTTTGCGTGAAAACTGCGCGGCGCGTGGCACGCTGCCGCACACCTGCCTCCCTCACCGTCAGTTTGTCTCTGTGGACGAGTGCTGCCGTTTGAGGGAGACCCTTCCGGATCTTCAGATTCGTCTCACCATCCAGATTCGATGTCTCGATGTAGGCGATTCCTGAAATTTTAGATTTATGGCGCGAAATTCAAATTTGAATTTTGATACCGGCAGGTTCGGAGGAAGAAAGCAGCACGAGATCTGCAGGAAACGAGGAACCTTTCGTCACGTAGACAATCATACCGGCTTGGAGCTGAGAAAGATCAAAGATCAATATCAGTAATGAGCCAACAACTCACATTACTGTAGGTGATCTCCCTCCATCCGTTCACTGCATCGTACGCGAGAATCAGCTGGTTGTTCACGTCCTTGTCCGATTTGCGACGCTTCTGAAATCCGGCAAAAGGTTTGTTCCGATGCCGGGAATCGAACCCGGGCCTTGCGGGTGAGAGCCGCAAATCATAACCACTAGACTACATCGGATGACGATTTGCTTTGATCACAGTGCGCTTACATAGTCTTCGAACACCTCCTTCAGTCCGGCAACGAGGATGATTACACAGAGAGGCACCGAACATGATTGAGGACCGTAGGGAGAGGTGTCGGGATTGATCTGCAACAAAACCATTGTCAAGTTTTGTTCGATTAACTTTGTTCTCAAGAAAATACAGATAAACTATTAAGAAGGGATCAAAGATCAAGAAACAGAGATCAAAGATCAAAGTTCACTTGCCTGAATGATAGCCATGATGAGGAAGAAGAAGTTGGCAAACTGCCGGAATTGATCGAAGAGAAAGAGCGGAAGAAAGGTGAGAGGGGAGTACTGTAACGAGAGAGCAAGGTGTGAGGAAGGTACGGTATCACCTAATCGATTACGGTACCTTGGTAGTTGCGATCTTGTTCGTTATTCCCTCCGCGACTCCGATAACGATTTTCCGCGATGTCGTGTTGTTGTCGGACTGGAAGAGTGGCATTTGATCTTTGATCTCTGACGACGAGGGGTAAAGAAGCGTCTTACATCATTGGCTGACATGGGCCGAGCGGCCTCCCGACAGTGCGGAGTGAGAGCGAGAGGTGAAAGTGAGGATGGAAGAATTGATCAATCGAGTGAAGAATCGATTGACTGAGTTCGAAATTATGGAAATTGAAAGATTGAATTTATTTTTATTTTCAGAGGAAATCTTTTTTTAAACCCTTTTTTATCTCACATTTCCAGATGCCTTCATTCTTTATCTTGAGTGGATCTCTCTCAATTGGATTTTTTGGCCTTGTCACTCTAATTTATAGAATTCGAATTGACTTTATGTATGATTCATTTATCAAGAAAATAATTTATATTTAAAAAATATTTCACATGAGACGAGTAGATCGAGCAACGGTGGTGTAAAATCGTGGTGAGAAGTAGTGCGCGGCTGCGTGCATTTCCCGGTTCCGGCTGTCCGCCCACATTTCGTAGTCTCGCGAGCTCACTTTCGTTCTCTCATCATTCCCTCGCTCGTTTCGCTAATTACTCGTTTAATTTCGCTGTCTAAAGTGGGCAAGTGACAACCACTACTCCTCGCTTCCTTATTTATCACGATACCAATACTCTAATCAATCATGGACGCCTGTTTTCGCCGTTTGTTTCATGATGATTTTTCGCCTCTGCCTTGTTTTGATACCATTTTTTGTTTACAGGCGGGAATGATCGGTGACGGATCGGATATGCTGGAGCACGAGGTCAACCTCAACGATGACGACAGTCAGAAGAACGTCTCTGGCCGGTAAGTGACACGGGGAGCTCATTTGCATCCATGATGACTCACTCGGCACTGTTTACGTTTCGCCGCGTTCCAACCTCCCGCTTTGTTTGGGTTTGCTATCGATCGCATTATCTGATGGAGCGATCGATTGGGAGCAATACTGGAATGATCAAATATTAATAAATATTGCAGTAATCTGCTGGAAGACGACGAAGATGTGAAGTCGCCTCAGCGCGCCTCCCTCGAGGCCGCCATTGCTGTACGTTATAGATTAAATATTTAGTTCATTGTGGAAACTATGCTTTATTTAAACAGCAAATCGGTCAGCTAGAATCGATCTTTATTAAAAATAGTTTAAATAGTTTTCACAGTCACAGGTCGAACTATGTTCTCTTGATGAATGGATAAAGTTATTTATTTATTTAAGATTGTTAAATTATTTAATCAATTTTAGGATGATGACGAGGATGCGATGCGCAACTCGAGCACGAACGGCCTCTCTCGACTCGTCCTCAGTGATAACAGACCTGCTGAGGTGAATTAATGCTTTATTATTGTTTCCTAGAAATAGAAAACATTGCGAATAGAAAACATTGAAAATATTTGCGCTCGTAAACCTGCACTGACAGCTTCATTAAATCGACCGTATCTTAACTCATATATGATGAGTGTGAAACACAGAAATCATAGTTATGTTGCATTGCGAAATTTGAATGAGACATGAAAGCCTGCATCTTTTTTACAATTAGCGAATTTTAATTCTCAATCAGGTCCCCTGTTCGTCTCCTCCTTCCTACGAGGAAGAAGCTCCTCTGGTTGGTGCCATCTCCGTATCCATTCGAAGCTACGAGAAGAGAGGAGAGGGCATGAATGCCTACATCGTCTATCTGCTGGTCACGGAGGTGAGTGGACTGAAATCTAATGGACTCAACGAAAACAACGTTGGATGGTTGAGAAACTCGGAATGTATCTTCCGTAATAATATGAATCATAGAGTCAAGACCGTTCCTTTGATTGCAATGCAACAAGATTACAGAGTATGTAATAAGCTTGAAACTCGAGATGTCAGAGTGAAACATATTTTTGCTAATTTTATCTTCGTTTGCAGGTCCAAGGCGTGACCGGGTACTCGCGCGACCATTACGAGGTTGGTTTATGTTATATATATATATTTTTTATGTCATGTCATCTTTCAATGTTGTTATTATTGAAAATAAGCTGAATCTGATTATTTTTCACATGGTGCATTGCTGACGCAGTGATTTGCTAACATTGGTTGACCAAGCTAGTGATGATGAGTTAGTGATTTGCACAACAACAAAAAAAACAACAACAGCAATATAGTGCACGCGCCTTTACTATGTTATTTGTTGTGTTTTAATAATAATCAATAGCATATCAGGTGTGGCGTCGCTTCTCCGACTTCCTCGGTCTCCACGAGAAACTGGCGGAGAAGTTGATGGGCAGAGGAGTGGTGCTCCCTCATCCACCAGAGAAGAGCATCGTGAGTTGAGGGGGTTTGAGGGATAGACGAAACGGGGAAACACTAGTTTGCTACACGAAGGATATTGTAAGTTGAAGGGGTTTGAGGGACGGAAGAAACGAGAAGCCGTCAGGTTAATTTAAACATGCTGCATCGTGAGATGATGGGGTTTTTTTAGGAAGGGGTGAAACTTGTTTCCAACTAGGTACTTCGGGAAGTCACACTAGCAGTATGATGCCTATTTTCTCCCATCTCGCTTGTTATTGGTTTGAGGTATACGAATTAAATGCAACTGAATGCAGCCTCTTGTTTGCTAGAATAAAATGGCGCGATGGCTCAAACGTTTATGGAAAAGATGACAAGTTTTATTGTTTTCACACCTGGCGCTACTCAGTTTCACCCAATCTACGATGATCCACCCCAGTAGCGTCCCACACCACAGTAGCGTCGCGCACTATCAGTCTCTGGAACACTTTACCCTCACCCACAGTATCTTCTAGTAGTGATACCTTCCGCTTATTAATTTCGTCCCAACCTTCATCGTTTTTCCCTTTATCCATTATAAACTCTTGGCTTGATCTTTGATCTCAACCCCTCCCCCTCCACCCCCCTCCCCATACCCTTGCTGCCGCAAGAACCGATTCGACAACGTCGACGGACATCCGTCTCTGGTCCACTCTCTCGCACTCTCATGTATATAAACTTGACGGAATAAATAATGAATAATGAATAATGATGATGATTTCACATGATATTAAATATATTAAATTACCAATCCCCTTAGCAGACGGCACTGACGAAGACGAAGACTGCGGACACTGGAGCGTCGAAGGATGTGGCTGGTACGAGGAAGAGAATGCTTGAGAGGTACGGTATGGTACTGTAGAAATCAAACCATTCCTGTATGATTTGTGCTTCAGAAGATAGACGTAAAATGCTGTGGCTGGGATGAATGATTTTTTTTCGTTTCTTGGGTTGAACAAATACAATATTCTGTTTCTGCCTCATAGTCACTGATCCCATCCGCTCATTGCAGATACATGTCTCGCATTGTTGCCCACGGGGCGCTTCGCTCCGACTGCGATGTGAGGGACTTCCTCACGATGGAGGTGAGATTACGGTAGATAGAGAAGGAGTACGGTAGCCTGTGGGGGATCATATTTCCGCTAGATCATGCAGGTGTTAGTCAATGGTAGAGAAATGGTCAAAACTAGATCGGTAGTGAATGATAATAATGAAGACAACGCATGACGGTGAATGTTTTTGATTAGGATGCGCGGAACGGAAAAATTGTGGTTGCCTAGTATACTAGTGAATATGTACAGAGCTTGGAGCACCAGACATCCTGGTAAGTTTTGATTCGTGATTGATAAAGTTGTTACCGGTGCCTAAATCTTCTAGATGGGTCACAAACCGATTACGATATCATTTCAATCAATAAATGGATAATCTTCCAGGTTGAACTACCGAAGGCGACGAGCACGAGTACGTTGTCGTCCGCAGGAATGAAGAGGATGTTCAAGAGTGTCGGAGAGGTGACTTCACGTTTCACGGATATTGTAAAGACACACACAGCTGAAAGTTGCAATATATCGATGATGGGAGTAAATAATCATAACGATAAAGAGGCCGTGCACCTCCATTCTTTTTCAATCAATTTTCATCCTACCGTAATCCCCAAATACCGTACTCTCCCATTCGGCAGGCATTCTCGAAGATCGCAGTGCACATGGAGGAGGGCGATCGATGGTTCGAGCAGATGCAGTCCCAGACGGATGAACAGGAGGTACGGTAGGGAGGGGGAGGGGGTATCGATTGGGAGTGTCGGTTGGAAGCGCAACGTCGATCACTTTCGTGCGAAGTGGCGAGAGTTGATGGAATGGTGAAGCGTGTGATCAACAAGTAGCTCAAAAATTTCGTGTTCATATTATTTCACTGAAAAGCGATTCCTAGGGAAGGTGTTGACACTGGAAGGGTCAGTACAGCACAGAGTCAACATGAACAAATATTTTGAAAATAGTTTTTTTTTAAGTTTATTAATTAATCGAATTAATTGGCATAATTAACTCCAATTAACAGGAGGCGATGAAGCGTATGCACGCGATCAGTGAGTCACTCGTGCACACGAGAAGAGATCTCGCTGCCATTGGAGAGACGTTCTCTAAGGTTTGCTTATTTAATTAAATATTATTAATTAGTCGTTTATGCGGAATTTGTCATTGATGCGGGGAGATTGTGACCTGGCGATCGACGGTTTCACGTGTTGGCCATAGGGCTTTATTGTTTCTGATGGACGGTCAGGTCATGAAAAAAAGAAAAAAAACAACATGAATTTTCTATGTTTCGAGAGTCAAAAAAATGGAAAGTCATAAATCAAACTTCCCTCCATTTCAGTCGCTCTCCCTTCTCGCCTCATGCGAGGAGAGCACGGCCCTTGCCCGTTGTCTGTCCCATCTCACGGAGTGTGAGGAGACCATCGGAGCAGTTTGGGAGAGACAGAGCGAGAGGGATACCGCGGTCAGTTGGGGGGAGGGGAGGGGTGATGTATTGTAGTAGAGAGCGCTAATCTGCAGGATGATGGGGATGTGCAGTTATATTCTCTAGAAAGGCAGGCTACGTAATATTGATAAATTACCAATCGCCACCCCTTTGGTGCGTGTGCGGAACTCGATACCGCCTTTGAACAAATGCAGACGAAAATGATCAAATTAAATAATTATTCAAAAAAAAATGTTGATTGTACAGGATCTCTCGGAGGCAATCGGCGAGTACGTATCGCTCTTCAACTCGCTCAAGGTACGGTAATCAAGAGGGGTTAATCGATAAATCGATTATGTGGGGAGAATACGTTATTTTTAAATGATTTATTCCTCGGATTGTTTCATCCAATAGAGATAGATGTTCAATCACTACACTTTTTTTTGGATTATTTTAAGGTACAATTCCAATCAATGATGGTGTATTAATTAAACGAATAAACAAAATGCTATCTGGATTACTGTACCGTAATGTACCATTCAATTAATCAATCGATCCCTATCCAGGCGGCCTTCGGGGAGCGTCATCGCGTGTGGCAGAACTGGCAGACGGCACAGCAGAACATCACGAAGAAGAGAGAACAGAAGACGAGGTACGGTAGAGGGGGTACACTAGGGATTGTAAAGTGGGTTTTCATACTTTCGGAGGATAGTCTTGATAAAAACGCGAATTTGGTGAATTTGGTGGTTTAGTTATTAGCTGATCTCTGGTCTGGTGCGAACTGTTTGTGAAATTGAGATTTTATTGTAGAAAGGTAGTTGTATGAGCAGTGAAAGAGCGATGCGCCAAGTGATCGAAAAAAATTAAATTTAAAATAATAATTGTAGACTGGAACTGGCGGGGAAGACGGACAAGGCGGCTGCCCTTCGCGCCGAGACGGATGAGGCTGTCCAAGTACGATTATTTAATTAATTAGCTTAATTCATTATATTAAATATTGTATTTGTTAGGGGTGAAATACTGGTTAGTCTAGGCACATTTATGCTCACCTGACATGTGAGCAGTGAATATTAGTGCAAACCGCGCTTTCACGATTCTCCCTTGGCAATATCCGTTACTATCAACAATTTCCGCCGTGAGCGCTACAGGAAAAGTTTTTTCGCCCAGGCAGATGTGTGCTCAATAGGAAAATGAATAGACAATGGTTCAATGCATTCCAGTCTCGCGCGATAAAATGCCAATCGTAATTGTTTTTGTGTTTGGCAGTAAAAAGGAAGTGAATCGAAATTGCGTGATTATTTATGTACAAATGACTAGCTCTTTCATGCTACACACTTTCGGCATAACTAAGGAACTCGAAGCCCAATGCTCGAGTTGAGACTATCTTTAATAATAATAGCATCACTTATGACGATGAGATTCGACATGTATGATGCAAACACCTTTTGTGTTCCAGCACTTGTTCATAATGTAGAAATGGGAGCTCTAGCAATCAAGTGGAGTCATCTCAAATAATATAATAAAATATTTTTATTATTAAATATGGTCGATTCCTGTTCAGAAGGCGGATCAGCTGGAGGTGCAGTTCGGGCGCATCTCGGAGGAGATCAAGAAGGAATATGCAAAGTGAGTGAAGGTTATTGAACAACTGATCGATTGAAAATTATGTTACGGAGGGAGAATTATGTTACGGATACAATTGGTAATGGAAAAATGTTAGCATGACGAATTTCTGTTTCACTGTCACGCATTCAGTTTCAAGGTGTGATGCTTCCTGCAATATTTCACTTCCAGGCTAGGACAAACATTTGAATTTCTGTCCTGTGAAGTTGAAGCATCACATCCTAGCCTAATTCTTTTGGGTTCAGATCGTGGCAATAAATTGGAATCTCGTTATATCTCCAGTCATTTTTTCGAGAAGGCATTTGTTCCCGTCACATTCTCGTTTCACTTTCCACCCTAGTTCTGCGTCGTCACAATTTGCTCAGTGTGTCATGAGCATGCAACTTGATTGCAACGAGATTATTCACCCATCACTCCCAATCAGCGCCCACACAGTGGTACTGATAGAATATGGTATTAACTCTCCTCCTTCAGATTCGAGTCGACTCGAAAGCGTGATCTGAAGGCGATTATCGTCCGATTCCTGGAGACACTCATGAAGAGCCAAGAGGAGGCGGGCACATTTATTATTTATTTATTCAGAAATTTAATAAAAAAATCAAAAATGAAAACAGTTCCAATGTCAATAATCCAAAATTCCAAATTACTTTTGCCCCGTGATTCACGGTACTTTCTCGCTTCACGGGAGTGATGTAGACTGTGGTGTTTGCTGTGTAGGATCTTGCGTACCAAATGAAGAAACCCCATAGCTCATAAAATAAATATTGATTATTTACAGCTGCTGAAGGCGTGGCAGCGTTTCGCTCCCGAGACCGCCGTGATTCCCGTCTAATCGATATCGCCTACCGTACTCCCGCGAAGAAGACTACCGTAATCTCCACCAGCAGCAATAGCCTCCCTTCCCCCACTCCCCTCTTATCCTTCCTTCCCTGACCCCCCTCCCCATCTTGAGACATTCTTACTGTTGCCGATCACAGAGCTCTATACGAGATATTCTGATTTCTCATCCCGACCCATCCCTTTTAAACATATTTGTAAGCTTGTAAGTTATTCGAGTTTTGCCTCCGCAAGAGTGTTTCTAGATGTTGAATACAGTATGTCAGTTTGTTCCCGTTCTCACAATACTTGTTTTTACCTCGGTAGTGCCCTATTCTTGTATCACATTTTGCCCTGTTCCAATATCTATTTTAAATCTTCTTTTTTTGTAAAAGCAACCCCGTAAGTTAGTCAAATCAGTCAGAGTTCCTGTCTGTGGTGTGCAAAGTGTATAATCAGAGTATTTATAAGGTTGTAAGATAAATATATATTGTTAAAGAAGGCGTATCATGAACTTTTGAAATTTAAATCGAGCGAGTCCTACAACGATATGCCGAGTTTATCAAGAGTTTCGCTAAACGCAGAAAAACTTCTGGAAATTTGCCAAGAATACGGTAGCTACGATTTTTGGGCAATTTTCGTTGATTTCGTATTTTCTCCGCTGTGTTTCTTCGTGTTGCTGTTTGTTTTGTTAATTTGAATTATTCAGTATGCCTCCGTTGCGCCGGAGGCGCCGGAGCTACCTCCGCTCTTGCCCCCAAGGTCGGACCCCTCGGTTTGGTGAGTATCTTTCGTCCTTATTATTTCCAAATTTTGCTTCTACTTTCGTTGTGTGATGTTTACTCTCAAATTTTCGTTCTTATTGATTTTCATCAAACTCATTTGCAGTCCCCAAGAAGGTCGGAGACGACATCGCCAAGGCTACCGGAGTCTGGAAGGGACTGAAGGTCACCTGCAAGCTCACCATCCAGAACCGTCAGGCCAAGATCGATCGATGTTGTTCCCTCCGCTGCCTCTCTCATCATCAAGGAGCTTAATGAGCCCCCTCGTGACCGCAAGGAGGTCTAGAATTGTACGAAATCCCTCAATTTTCACCCATCCAGAAGTTCCTGTTTTTGGAAACCATAAATAAGGGCTGGCATCACGCAAAATCTCGCACACAGCGGTAATATTGTGTTCATTATATCGGGTTGATGAACGGTGGTGTGCATTTGTGATGTTAGTCTCTATTTTTTGCCTGCTACTAACACTATCTTAATTTTCAGTGAAGCACAACGGAAACATCGCCTTCGATGCTCTCCTCAAGATCGCTCGCATCATGAGACCCCGCTCCATGGCACGCAAGCTGGAGGGAACCGTGCTTGATATCCTTGGTTAGTTTTCGTATATTTCCTATGTTATTGTCCGAGTTGTTTCTCTAGTAAAAACAATCCGTTCCGGACGGTCCCTGACGACCCCAGGCCTTTTTTGTGGCTCAAGTAGAGAGAAATTTAGGACCAGCTAGGCCGCATTATAAATATGCTATAAATATGTAATATGCTATCGATCTCACTGACTTATTTTGTTCATTCGTAAATTTGTAAATTGAAAGAGAAGTGTCGTCAGTATTTGACGTTTTGCGAAAAAGTTAACAACAGTTTGACGATTTCACTTACCGTATTCTAAGCGCTTCGTTTTTCTGAAAACTACAGACAATTCTCTTTCAATTTTCTAATTAACCAATCAAATTTTTAAAAATTCTGCTAAGAGATATCGATTGCATATGTCACGAGCTCCCTAAATTTCTCTCCACTTGAGCCACATAAAGGCCTGGGGCCGTTCGGAGCCGTCCGGTACTGAATGTTTTCACTAGGGAACTAACCCGGACTATAATTCAATTTTCTGTTTATTGGGTCTAAAACCTTGCTTTTAAGGAACCGCCCAGTCTGTCGGATGTACCGTCGATGGCATGCACCCCCATGACCTCGTCGACAAGATCAAGGGTGGCGAGCTCGAGATCCCCGCCGAGTAAAAAGCACTACTGAAAACGAACTCGCATATTGTTATTGGTTGTTATGTCCTTCGAATAAATCGTTCGTAGACATTGATCTTTGATCTTGTTTCCGCATTGAGTAATCTGGTTGTTCCACGCATTTGAGAATCTGGGATGGGGGGGGATAATGTTTTTTAAAATGTTTCGTTTAGTAGTGGTAGTTCGAAAGCTGTTGTTTTCCATTCGATCTTCCGATGGGTTAGATTTTGTTTGTTTCGTTCGGCTGCTCTTTTATCTTAGAGATTCCATGCATTTTTTTGACTCGCATTTTTCCTAGGTGAGAGATTAAAATACAACCTGTCCCAATCAGTAGGGTCCTCTTTGATCGTGATTGTCGAGTCTGCTGAAAGGGTTCACGACCTATTTCAACCGTGGGGAAATCAGCAAAAGATTCCCACAACCTTCGGGATTCGAACCCACCTCCCTCCCCATCCATTCCCCTCCCTTTCTCATCGATCAATAGAGATGCAAATCGGTGAGACTGCGATGCAAATTTCTTTGATCTACCTTCCCTTCCTCCCCTTTGCGCTGCAGTAAATATTTGAATTCTTTGCAGCTTTTTCCCTGTGTTTCCCTGATACTTTGAGGGCGAATATCTCGGTTTAAAATGGGTCTACAACTTCCAAACTTCGGCATTCTAATATCGTTCTAGATTCCGATCGGATCATGTTCCGAAAAACATCAACTAATTTTTCATGATACGCCTCCTTTAAGGCTTTATTAGTGAGGCTCAAGTAATAGGTTATGAGTTGATCTCGAATCGTTCGTTAGGATGATTTCTCTCCCTTCTTCTATTTTCCATGAGACCGACTGCTTGCTGCAGCTGTCGAAGGGTTGAGTCGCGAGGGCTGCAAAGCAGGAAGTGGATGATAGAGGGATGATGAATCATTCGTGACGAAATTCTGAAATACTCTGAAATTTTAAATGAATGACTACATAATTTACCCGTCAGTGGACAAAACGACGTGGGAGACAGCGAATCGTCGAGCAGTGGTAGTGGAGGAAATCTGCAAAAATCAGATTTCCTTCTAAAGATCAAAGATCACCCTCACCTCCATCTCTCTTCCCTTCCTCCTCCTATCCAATTCCTCCTTGCTCACAATGACCGTCCACACTTCGTGTATTTCAGAACGGAGACAAGAGGAGTGAAGGGACTCGGAAACGATGAAGATTACGTCGTTGCGACGGGGATTCTGAATGGGAATTTACAACTGGCATTGAACATGTGGTGAGGAGAGCACCCTGGGCAAATTCTGCGTGTAGATGTAACGAAATTTATAGTGTTTTGAGAGTGACATTTTGTCTAATTTTGGTACCTCGCTCAATCTCGCATGAAGCTGCGCAAAGTCATGCTCGCACTCGAAAACCTGCAAAAAAATGCGTGGTCTTTGATCTCGGCGAGATAGCTGTGAATGAAAGTGAGCAAAACATTTGTTCCAATGACGGGGAATCGAACCCGGGCCTTGCGGGTGAGAGCCGCAAATCATAACCACTAGACTACATCGGATGATGGGGCTTTTGCTCACCGTGTAGCCCATCATCCTCAGATCGACGCCAATCGTCGTCTTTCCGCAGGAGGGACCGCCTGTCAATCCGATAGTGTAGGGAGCCAGTCTGGAAGGATTCACCTTTGCCACAAACTCAGTCATAAACTATTTTCTAAATTGACCATGACTCGAAAATAATTCGTGTTTTGCTCACTTTGACTCCTTGTTGGGAAGCCTCAATAATTTGCCAAGCATCGCCCTACGACGGCTCGTCGAGGAAAGCTTGTTTCCACCCTGAATGAGCAACTATTTCTAGAATTACCATGCCCAAAGTTCTCATACAAATGCAAATATAATAAATAAAAAATCTGGTAAAATAATCATTATGCGTTTCCTGGTTACAGTACGACTACCATACCACCTACCATATTATCCAGCACATCGACCACTTCGACGTAGAGCGGGTCGAGGTTACGGTAGACGCGCATGATGTTGAACTGCTGGCCTTGTCTGGAACAGTAGGAGATTAAAGATCAAAGATCAAAGTCCAAAAGCCTCACATCTTGCTCTCCTCACTGACGACCATCGCTTGGATGTCTCTGGTGGTGAGGGCGGGCAGAAACGGATGAGTGATGAGACGAATGTCGACGGGAATCTGTGAGGTGGGGAGAGATTATGGGAGTCACAATGAGAACTCCGTCTTTCATTCTTGCCTATGAAAAGACGTATTCTTCCTGGCCAAATACTTCATGTCAGATTAGGAATATCCGAATGCACAGTCTAGGGTTGGCGTTTTGATTCCTCGATGATTCCCGGAATCAAATGATTCCCATCATTCTCGGAATCATTGATTCCGAGAATCGGTGAATCTCGGAATCAATGATTCCGGGAATCAATTGATTCCCAAGTGCATATCTCAGGAATAAATGGTCCGATCGACTTGAAATTTTGAGGTAGCACTAATAGTGGCATGCAGATTGCACATGCTTAATTTGATGACGATTGGACGACTTTGTTTTTGTCACCTACCCAAACCCTGCCCAACTCATTCAAAATTTATCGAAAGAGCTCATTTTTTCGTTTCCACTAGCGATCCAAAGTGACTTCATCTTGTTCAGGTTAAGTTTCATCGTTATCATTTGCATTCCCTTTGATCAAGTAAACCTCTGCTCCTTGAAGTGCGAAATCAAAGAGAAAACATGCCCAATACTCAGATCATTTTGTCCATAGATTATCAAACAAGTTGCATCACAAAAAATGCTTGTAAACATCAAGAACTGTCCCAGTTTTCGCTGTGAAATGATCTCGGAATCATTGATTCCGAGATTCTCTTTTCAAGGAATCATTTGATTCCTTGCAAATGAGAGAGAACGGCGAATGGGAATCATTCGATTCCTCACCTCGCTAGGGGGTGCGGTCTTTTCGGAATCAAAACGCCAACCCTAGCACAGTCACAGTGACAAATAAAGAATTCGATAACGATAATAACTCTCACATGAGTGACGGACTCGAGAAACTCGCGGACTGCATTCATGCGGACGATCGCTGGCTGGATGAGGTCTCGATGCACCTTTCCTGGAATGAAAGATCACAGATCAAACTGACGAAATCAGATATTAATCTAAGGCAGAAAAAAGACAAACTCGCGGTTAATTCTCCGTCGGCCACGCCCACCAGTACTTGTCCCGTGGACAGGGCTGCAGCTCGCGAGAGGAGAATCTACGAACAAAAGATTTGTTCCGATGCCGGGAATCGAACCCGGGCCTTGCGGGTGAGAGCCGCAAATCATAACCACTAGACTACATCGGATGGTGGAAGTTTGGCCGAGAGAGTGCATGGTGAAGCATGAGTAAAAGTTTTGATCAAGGGAATGCACTCAATGAGTCACCTTGTGTCCGTTGTGCAGTCGATCAAAGCAGCCGGCGACTACCGTTTTCTGGAATTGATCTTTGAACTTTGATCATTGATCTCTTTCAGCACTCACCCCAAACCGTCCCTCTCCCTGTCTCTTCTCCTCCCATATATCTCCATCGTACCGTCCTCTGAAGGCGAATGCGTCTTTCGGCGGGAATTTCTGAATTTTGAAAGGACGAGCCGGTGATTACCAGAGCCGGTAATGTCAGAACCGGTAATCTTACGTCGATGAGCACTCGCAGGTCGAGATCGGGCGCGAATCGCGTGGCGGCTGCGTAGAGTGACGATAGGGTAGGCTAAATAGCGAAGTTTATCCACATTTTTGGCTTGATGCTATCATTGTAAAAGGCGAAAGGGCATCCACCATCTTCCTGGGGTCAACCAGGAAGGCCAACTGCTGACTACCGTATCAGGTTACGGTAACTATCCTATTCGATCGATTCTCACCTCGAGTGGCAGGTCGCTGTGTATGGAGATGAAGAGACGTGAGCATCGCATGTATTTCAGCGTCTACAATTATAATTATGATATTACAAAATTATAGGAATATTGTTTCTCGTTCCCGATATCATAACATCCTCTGATTTTGAAGGAAAAAGCGCCCATAGTCTGAGTAGATAGTTCTGTATTTCAAAAGTTATGTTGAACAATTCGCAACTATTCTGATGCGGTCGGGAGTGGCATCCTCGGGTCGTAGCATCCAACACCATGTAGAGTTCAGCTGGAATGGAGGGAGATCAGAGCATTGGTGTACCCTATCACTCGATCCGACTACAAGTGCCGTTACGATATATTGTGCAGCGACTCTTTCGTCCCACTCTTTCTTCCTTCCCTCAATAGATAGCTTCAGGGAAGATGGGAGGAAAGAGTCGTGACATATTTATCTATGTGAACATCATACACTAGAGGTCAGGAAATAGACTTATTCATTCAGTAAGTCATCAGGCCATCAGAAATTCATCTGCAAATTTCCACTCACTTCAAAATTGTAATCGCCCATCCTCCGACCGATCGAGATGAAGAAATGGGAGACAAATGAACTCTTTATTTCGATTATTGAGAGACGAAAATAGTTGTGATTCACGGTTATGAGCTGTTAGATAGTTCGAGACATTTCGCGTGCACTTTTGAAGGAATTTCACGCGTTTGTCTCGTTTTCTATTTCTCGCCGTTTATTTGGCGTTTTTCGAAGCGTTTGGATGGGTTTTAGACATCGTCCATCACCTGATCAATTCTTCTGAGATTGAAGCTGGAAATGGTCAAGCGACATCAAATTGTAGTATTTTCCTGAAGGATTTCTGCTTTCGACGGCCATGGCGTGGTTATTTCTCGGATAATTTCAGATAATCTTTATAAGTTTTGACATAAATATTTACAAGTCAGATGCGTTGATATGAGCGTGGAATGGTTAACTCGATGGGGGGAATGGAAAGGTTTTGTTGTCAAGATGATGAATCAGTCTCTTCATTCCTCACACTCTCTCACCTGTCAGGGTGACGAGAGAGCACGTGGAATGAAGAGAAGACTTCTTCATTCCTACATCCCTAGTGGAAAGGCAAAGAAAAACGGCTGAAAGTGCAACAGAAATGTAAAAAAAGGGCTAACGAAATTGACAAGAGATTCGCACTATTGGGCAAAGACTCTTCGGCAAGGAATGAGGGAAGGGAAGAAATGCAGACAAAATCAATAGAGCAGAGATTACGGTAGGCTGAGATCAGTTCACGATAGCTCTTTCATACGGTCGAGCAACTAGACGAGCGAGAGGTATACGGTAGTGATTCGTTCGTGGGGCCTTCAGTTATCGATCGATGGTGAGGGAGGGGTACGGTAGTCGATGTTTAGTAGATCATCTCCTCTCTGGTCTGAGTTTCCATCTTTCGCTTCGGGTCGAGGAAAGGAAGATCGCCTTGGCTTCCTGGAAATGTCAATTGCATCATCATTAGCTAGATAGGGAATGAAGATGCATCTTCATCAGCATTAGAATGCAACACTGATAAGATAAAGAGGTTGTTTCAAAGCTGCTTTTCGACAGCAAATAAATAGCTGTTTGATCTTTGATCGTTGGTCTCTCCGTACCGTGATGGAGTGGGATGGATCCGGTTCGTAGTGATCCTGATGCTTCAGAGCGAGGAGAGAGAGGAGGTGGCATCATCATTCCTGGAATTAAACGATATTATTTAGATACTAATGAGATTATGATTATGTGATTCTATACATAGGCCCCACAAGCTCCGCCCACTTTCGTCTGACATGATATTGCGAAAAAGCGAGAAAACAAAGTCACTAGGTTCATTCTAAACCAAATCACTCACTTTAAATTGCCATGGATAGCTATTACCATCACCTATCGATCGGGCACTGTTCAAAAGATGAAAATTTGCATTGAGTGTATCAAAATTGGGATTTAAAGAAGGGAATAGCCTGTTTCAGTGGGTTCCAAGGTGAAGATTTTTTTCGAACAGTAATTTTCTGACTAATTCGAATATTTTAGGATTTTTAGAAAAAAAATCAGATTTTTACCATGCTTCAAAAGCTTGTGACTTTTGTTAGAAGAAGCGCGGGGAGAGGCGAGCGAGAGGGCGGGAGGAGGGAGAGAGACACACGCAAATTAGGCTCCGCCCCTTTCCCTCTCGTCTCGCCTTTCCCTCCTCTTCCTCAGTGAGTTGCGCGCGTACTTCTCGGGCTCTAGCGCCGCTCGCAGACAAGATATCAACAAACGGCAAAAAGCATGATGTTATTGGGTCCATGAGGGGTAACTTGAACATACTTTTGACCCCTTGGTTTAAAATCGGCCATCGACGTTGTGGTCCCTATCTATACAATAGCAATATTTCTCTGATTGTGAGTTCTGACAATGATCGGAATTTTTCATTATCGATTCAATTTATCATAATCTACCGTACCTGGATGCATCATCATGTGCGGTGGTGGGTAGGGCATGCCCCCACGGGGAAGGGAACCTGAATCACGGAGATGAGTGATCTTTGACCTTTGTTTTCTGGCTGCTGCAGTGTCCGAATTTGTGTTAGAGAATTTGAACGAGTATTATTTATCTGTTGATTTTTTTGCCAAAATGACAAACTGATTGGTCTTCGTGAGGTTCACTGATTGTGTTTGATCTCGATTTCTCTTGCCGACAAGTTTTAATCGACCTCTTACAATTAGTTTTTTTAAACGTTCCGACAGTTGACTATTGCTTAGAGGGTGTGGTTTTTGAACTTTTTGACAGCGTTTCGTGCATCTAATTGCTGTTTGTCGATATTGAAATATCAATAACTAACCCATCATGGATCCGTTGGGATGGGGCATCATCATGAGAGGAGGAGGTGGCATGTGGCGAGGAAGAGTTGAATACATCTGAATTATCTATTGATTATCGATCGAAAGGGGGCGGAGCCTAACCACACAGTTTCGAAATACGGCTGAATCTCTTCAGTTCACAGACTATCGCATCGGTCAGAGAATGAAGAGGCGCTATATCGGAATCTATACTAACCACAAGAGGCATCGGAGTCTGGGTCTCTGCGTTGGGCATTTCTCGATAGTAGGGAATGCAACTACTAAACTGCCATCGCATTTGAGGGGGCGGGGAGTTCTCTCCATCCCATTCATCTTCTTGTTAGAGTTAGTGTGAATCGAGTAGAGCTCTCTTCATTCTTCGTCCTATCTCGCCCGTCACAGGGTCGAGAGAGTGTATGGGATGGAGAGTGTTAGACTATTTATTGCCAATGATGTGGTCGGGGAAGAGAGTAGGGGGAATGGTGAGAGCGCAGGCAGTTAGAGAATCGTATTGTCAGATATTTTACTGCACTTTTTTGCGCGTGACTCAATGTGCGCGAGAATGGCAATCGATGAATGAGCGAATAAATTAGGTATGTTTCAGAGGGGAATGAAATGTTTGTGATTTGAAGATCTGCTAATTAGTTTCCTCGTCGCATTCCGAATAATGTGCAAAAAGATGCATACTTTATTTTAAAAATAATTTCTCACTTTTCGGTAGGGCAAGAAACCCTCCCCCCCCCCGATAATGTGATATGTTTCGCTTGTGATAAGAAGCTTTTCCTACATTTTAAGTTCAGCTTTCTCACTGGGAATATATGGTGTATCCAATCCAAGCATCACATTAATATCGAACCAGTGCATCTTTCCTAACTTCAGGGAAACTGCTGCGAACTGATGAGAAAATAATACCAACCTCTCCCACATCCCTCATCGTTCCATAACTCTCTCCCGCAGGCACAGCTGCGTAGTCGGGATCTTCCTCGATCGATGATCTCTCACCCACTTGACGCTTCGAGGAGGTCGACTGGAAGGGAAGATGATCTTTGATCTCTGATTGTCGTTTACAAATTGCGTCATTTATTTTTGTTCATGCTCAGTCACCGCTCATATCCAGTGACACTTGATTGATTCCTAACATTATTGGAACGACTTATAAGGAGTGATGATTGTTGATCTTTGATCTCTGATAACGGTTTTCGTTCTACAATAGCTTCCTTTTTTTGCAGCCTAAGTGATATCACAATAAGAAGCTGTGAACGATCAGTGAGCATAGAAACAAGAATGGTACTAAACGAACCTTTGTCTTTCCATTGGGCGGTGAATCAGATGCATTCGACATGGACATGGCACCGGAGGGACGGGCACGAATTCTGGAAGGATGAGGATGCAAAGATTAATGAGACCTAGATATCATCTATCTCTTTTTACGAATCAAAAACGTTGATATATAGTTTTCATTACGCAGAATATCTACATTGGCTTTACTTAAGATTAATAGTGCTAAGTACACCTTGTGAAACATATCTCTTTGAACATTTCCTCTTGAAAATTTTGCTTCGTCACTTCATCGACAACACCACCAGAATAAGTTCTCAAACTTTCTACTGCAGACCTTTCCTCAACCACTTTCAGATATTCTCATACAATTCTGGCAGGTTGGTTGGTGCCACATCGGTTGGGAATCGAGGGGAGAGAAAGAGGAAACTGTACCTTTCTCGGGATACTCACCTGGTGTTCTTATTCGATGCAGGCGTAATGGGTCTGGATGCGCCGGGTGGAGGAGGGAAGGGAAGGGGCATAGGGGAGCCTGAGTAGGGTGTAGAGTAGAGGGCGTCGGAGCCGAAGCGATGATCACTAAACAGAGATGAATGGTGAATATTTTTGATAAAGGCGGAGGGGGAATTATTGAATTCCATCAGAATGTTCGAACCAAATGGATCTGGTGAAACATAACAGATGGCCTGAACAGCTCACATCAGACATGATTTGTAAATTAGATAAGTTCTTTGACTGACCCCGACGTAGGAGTGACAACGTAGATGGGGTCGACACTTTTGTACGTGGGAACGGGCGTGACATGGTACGTCTCTTTCTTGCCTCGCTTCGCACAGCAACAGCAGAATCTGAAGAAAAAATGACATTCGAATTGCATAATATTTCTTGCTAACCAGTATTTTGCAACAGTTCTTTTCACGCCTATCAGACTGATAAGCAAATTTTTGCGGGATAACGTTGCTCTTATAATATTTCTCTCGATTTCATTTCATTGAAGTTATCTATCCAATAGTCACGGTCACACGTTCCTCAGCCGATAGGGCCAAAAAAGCGGAGCTATTTGTATCAACTCGATCACACGCTGTGATCAGCTGAGAGGAAAAAAAAGCTGTGGTTGCTCACTGATTGGTAGAGTCAGTGTGGCATTCAGCAACAGTCATAGAAGTAACAAGTTAACCTTACAACTAAAGTTGAACTAAACCTTAGGTCTTTAGTAGCCAATTTCCAATTAGGATTAGGATAAAGTAAACCAAACCTCGCGAGGAAAAGCGCCAGGAGGATGGCCAATGCAATCAGAACGAGAAGAATAGCAGCGATGAGACCGATTACGGGCTGCAATTATCGATTGATTATTGATTTATACGACCCATTTTGAATAATGATTGAGCTATTGAACCACCTTTTTCTTCATCTTTTGACAATCAATAACATTTGATGGAATGAGTTTCACCTTCACTATTTCTGTTCTGATGTCAATGATCATTAATATTTTTAACCCTTTTCGGTTTGAACGAATAAAACCATTTGGCATCCATCTAAAAGTTGAATATAAAATCTCGATTGAGACCTGTGTGAACAAGTCGACGAAGGGCGGATTCTTGCCCAGGAATAACTCATCGAAGAGGAAGGAAGGAGTGGACGTGGAGGAGGGATCGACGGATGAGAGACCGGAGAAGGTGGGGAAGGACGGAGCAAGTGGTGGCATGGGGGTGACCGAGATGGGAGGATCCATTGATAGGAGGTGGCTGATTGAGGGGAATCGTTGAATTTGTGGGCTCGGAAAAAACGCGAGTTGGTCTAACGAAAATTCGATATTTCGGACACTGAATGAGTTTCAAGCAGTCGATAATTGGAATGAGAGATGCAAGTCAATAATTTCGATGTGGAATGGTTTCAATCAATTCGGGACGACAGAACTACCGATGACTCCACTATTCAAGATCTACCGAACATGATGCGATCAGCGATCAACGGCTGACTGACAATACAAAGTGGGCGGAAAGATGGCAAATTCGTTCAATGCGCGGCAGTGCGAGACAATTCGATACAAGCGACAAAAAAAGTTCTGTTCGTCATTGAAACCATTGCTGCTCTTTCTGCTCTTTCTCAGAACGAACTGATGACTAAGTGAAAGGGGAAGAGCTAATCGGTTCGCAGACCTCCTTTCACTGAGAAATCGAGAGAATTGGCTAGACTCGGGAACGCGAATTGATCTATAGAGTTCGCGGCTTGGAAAATGACTTCGGTGCTTTTATTGGAGAAGCGATAGATCGAAAACAAATAAATCCAGTGAGCACTGAGCTAAGAGTAACTGACAAGTTCGCGAATTGACCCATCAACCTGTAGAGGGAGCGGGCGTAAATGCGTAATGACCATGTGAAATGACCTATGAAGAGAGAGCTTGGGAAATGAAGAGATCAGTCCTAGTTCTCATCTCGAATTTGCACTGAAAGAGTGACGAGCACTGGCGCAATGCGAATTGACTTCTCTCTCTCTCAGGGGCCAGTGAATGGGTTCCCTTATCGACGAAATCTCGACGAAATTAGTGAGGAGTGAAGAGGGGAGATCGCTATCGACCTGGGGGTCGGAGGGAGAGGGGGGAAGAACCATTGTTACTTGTGCCTTCTACCTTTCTCGAGGAGAAAGGACTGTGACTGAACCGGAACTGAGGTTATGGAGTATGACGAGGGTTGTGGGAACGAGGAAGGACTGGGTGAGGGATATGGAATGAATGGAGTCGTGGGAGGGTTCTCATTTTTCCATCCTCATGATGAAACGAAAATAGGGAAGCATGTGTACGCCTCCGGAGGAAAAAAAGGTAAAGATGCTGTCATAATCAAGGAGGTACTGACGTCAAAAGACAAAACACGCCTGGTGGTGTGCACATGTAAGGCCGGTACAGCTCGTGTGGACGATTATTGTTTTGGTGGAGGCGGAGGATAGTGCGGATGCGTTTTGCGGAAGCGCCAGGTTGTCCACCTATGAATAAGTCTGGGAACAGTGTCACTTGCGCTCATGATGATAAATAGGCTGTGGGACTGGTATCGACACTAGGATGGAATGATTGCTCATCTGAACAATTCCTTCGCACCAAAGTAGAAACGCCCCCAATCAATAAGCCATTAGGACTATAGCGCACTTGTACTGATAGATGGAATGTATTGGGTCAGGCAGAAAAAGGGAATAGGTTGAGAACAGGAGGGGCGAGAAATGGAGGGAGGAAAGGAGAGAGAAGCAAACGGGTCTACCTCCTCCTTTACTGCCTGTGAGGAGGAGGGTATGGCAGAGTATCTAGGGATGTAGGTGATTTTCCCATTTGTACAGGTGATAGTTGGAACCTCCACAGGATACTAAGGGAGCAGAGGTCCTAGGAAAAACTGTAACGAAAAAGTGTGTTTCACGAAGCGTATTTGACTCTTTCGTTTTGAATTCTATCAATCCATCTTGCGCTTCGGTGAAAATAAGCAAAATTAAAAACTGAACGAAAATTCCGGGGTATGGAAGCATCAAGCCTTCACTGGACATTCTTGAAAAGCGCTGGTGTCATTTGAATTGATTTTCAACGCATGAGAAACAGAAGATCTGATCGATCGAAAACACTCTTCACACTTCCTGTGCTCTAGCCAGACAGAAAGTGAGAAAACACGTAAAGTAGGAGGTCATGCCATTCTCCCTCAGTCATCACTCACTCAATCTCCTAATCTGCCCACTTATGGAGGCACGATTTATGCTAGATCCAGGGAAGAGATGAAAGGAAGGAGAACAGAAAGAGAGGGGAAGCTCGATAGGAATCGGTTGAAGAGGCGCGAATACGAGTAATTATGACTCATTAATTTATGAGCAGTCTTTGATGGCTAGAGTTCGAAATAGGCTTCATTTCAAATAATTTCGCATAAAGACGTAGAAAAAAAGATAAAAAAGATGTGAATATGAGCACTCATTCAAATGTGTTTCAGCATCGCACTAAATGGATCTAATACGCATGACTTCGGATGAGAATTTCAAACATTTTTCGAAGAACCAACTCATTCCACAAGTGTAGAGAATCCTTAATCTGCACTTCAAATTGCAACGAAAATCGCTACTTGAACGGGGATCATCCTCTAAATAGCGAACGGAGTGACGCGCGCGTTTTTCCTCTCGGAGCGCAAATAAATCCGAGAGTGATCCTATTGGCGATTGAATTGCACTGTGGAAAATAATCTCCTCACTGTTTCCTAGTTAATTTTGTCTAACTTGATATTGTGAACCCTAAACTGTGCTTGCAACTAGAGGGAAATGGCAGGAAGAGAGTGCAAATCCGGGTTTCAGCCCTCACTCGCTTGTTCACTCGCTAACTTTCTCTCCTATTGCACAAGAGCACCATTTACAACCGATAGTGGTTCTGGATTGTCGAATGGACTGAGGAGAGATTGGCAGCTATGGGGAGTTTGGGTGGACAAAAGTATGGTTCAGAATAGTTCTATCAGGGTTAAAGAAGGTGTCCCACGAATATCTGGCTAGCTGAGTTGTCGATGTGAGCTTGTGGGTCGTGGCTACCCGATAACACATTCGAAACTCACATGTTTTCAATTTTCGTTTGAACTGAGATACGAGCAGTTGGCTGCGTTCCAAGTGACCCTGAAACGCAGGCAACGAGCTAGAGAGCGTGCAAAATGAGGAGAGTGCTCCCTCTCATTCCTCACTTTGCATAGTCGCCCGCGCGGTTCGTGGGACGCCTTCTTTAAGAGTCCGTCGAGTGAGCACTCCAATACGAAGGATTAGAAGGATTCTACAATCTTTCTTCAACCAACCGATGGATGAGGTGAGTTTCATTCCATGTATGTAAGGAACGGAAACAGGGTGAGGATAATGTACTTTCGATGCTTTGGGTAAAAAATCCAAAACAATTGACAAAACGATAAAGATCAAAGACCAAATGTAAACCGTCTCCATTCGAGTCGAGAATGAGCAATGACAGTGTCTAATCAGCGCATTATCACGACAAACAAAGGGAATTGAGAGTAAAAGGCGTTTTTTGCCCTCGGAGTGAACGGCGGGGTCTAATGGGGAGAGAAGAAAGGGAAAGAAGTTCTCGAGTCAGTCGGCTAATGCGATCAATGACTTCCTTATGGCGAGATGAGTAGCTCATTTGTGGGGCGGTTGGAAACTATTACACTGAAAAAGTGATATTCTTGAAGAAATATTTGTTCATTTTTAGCGGCTCCTTGATTCATGGTTATCGCATTTTTTTTATATTTCAAAGTTGATGTATGAGGGCCAAATAGCGAAAAAAGAGAACTAATATTTTGGAGCATCGAGAATGTGAGTAAATATCTGGATGCAATCGCTGGTGCCTTGCTGGTACTGCCATCATAGGAATAACGACCAATATTATTCACAGTATGATGCCGAGTGGAGTGAATGGAGCAGAGAATCGACTAGAGATCACGGAGAAAGAAGAGATCGAGAGAATGACAATACCCTAGCCAATGAAAGATCATGAAGAGGGCTCTATTTACCACATCTACGGTAGAGAATCGACTAGAGAGTACCGAAATGCGAAAGTCAACGAACATTGCAATAGCGATGACATACTAGAGATTACGCAGAATGAAGAGTGCCTATTCACCAACTTTACAGGACTATCGACTAGAGCCCACGAAAATACAAGAGAGAATGGCAATGGGCGAACACCACAGGTATCAATACAGAATAACTGAGTAAAAAGGGACCGTAGGAAATGCAGATATCGATAGATTTACACTGCTCTAGCCAGTGATAGATCGTGCGGAATGAAGAGAGCTCTATTCACTATGTATCACAGGTAGAATAACTCAGTGAAAAATAGAGGAAATGTGGAGAGTATCAATGGGAAATAACTGAGTAATGTGGTCGCATTCATATCGCAGTATAGTCATGAATGACCAAGAGAACGCTTGTTTGATCTCACTCGCAATAACCAAGACTCTCCTCATTCTCTATGATCTCTCACCTCTCTGACCGGCGAGAGAGCATGGAAATTGAAGAGAGCAAGGTCTCGAGTGAGAATGAAGACTGAAGGTCGGCGATCCATCGAGAGACTCAAGGACGGAATAAGCAGTCGAAAAACTACAGAGGAGCCGCGAAGTGATTGATCCACGATTTCCAGAATTTGGACAGGTCGAATCCTTTGAAGTCCCTTACTTTTCACCTCCGGGTGAGTCTATGGGAATGACTGCCCAATAGAATATAAATTGCTCAGATGGCAATTTCTTTTTTTCGCGTGATTCTCTTCGATTCATCATGACGCCTAGAGAGTACGCAGAATTATCGAATATTTCCCAAAATCAATATTCCACCGAGACTACGGTAGTTTTCCCGTTGAGACTCACCGTCCAACTCTCTGCTCTTGTCACAGGCGCTTCGACGATATCCTTGTAGTTGTTGAGAAGGAATTGAAGGGCCATCGCATCGTCACCAGCGTCGCCCTAATTAATTAATTAACGATCATTAAATTATAAACTGTTCAGCTTACTATTCCTACCTGTCATTTCGATAATTTGGCTGAAGGTTCTAACTTTTTCATATATATTTCCTAGAGTATGGCTAAACACCGTATTGTCATAGCTAAGCATTCGAATATTGACTTTTTATACAGTCATTCACCGATTCGTCCCTACCGTCATACCTTTCTCGCGATCTCATGCAGCTTGATCATGTCCTCGTCAGTCAATTGCACGAAGGATCGACCGCCGCGGTAGGATGCAAGCTGGAATTGGATGGGTACTGTAACTGATCCGGTAGCATCTTAATCATACTGTATTTTTGTTATTGCTCAATGATTCGGCCGACATTTCAAAGTGTCTTCAAAAAACAAACTTTGAAAAGATTCAGATATGTTTCAGTTTTGGTTCTTCATCGATTGGAAACAAATAATTGCAATTCCTTTTTGAGGGCTTGTCGAAGAAAATAAATTGATCCCCATTCTGAACAATCTTTTGCTCTCAATTCCTCTTAACCGACTCAATTCACTCTACCCCCTCTAACTCTGTCCGAATGATGAATTCACCGTTACGTGACCTTCGGAATTTCAGCGCTGCTCTCTCCGATTCGCACACTCTCTCGTCATTCTCTGTCTCTCTGAACCCTCTCCGTCTCTCGCTTGGAGTGAGAGAGTGTGTGAAATGAAGAGAGTGGAGGGCATGTCCTTAGCCGTTTCTCACACTGGCTGGCAAATGACAGAGGGGGTTCGGCTATCGGGCGATGGCCTTGGAAAGGTGGGAAGGCATTTGGAAAGCCAATTCAAGCGATTTGAAGAATTAGGCGCGAACTTACGATACAATATTTTCATCTCAGGAATGAATGATAATACTATTTGTTGAAATTTCGAGAAAATTTCCTGATAAACACTTCCGAAGAGCTCAACTGGCATTTTTCTTTCTAACGTTCATAAGGCCCTGTGAATGTGAGGAAGTTCTCGACATTTTTCCTTTGAAAATGTCGTACCTTCTGAGTGTCCTTCATATACGCCAGCAGCAATCCATGGTTGCACGTCGAATTGCCCAATCCTCTCTCGCGGAAGATCGACGCCATGTCGGCAGAGAGATTGCGAGTCTGAAACAGATTATGTTCCAATATACGGCTTCATGAAATGACGTGGTGAATCAAAGAAGTTTCAAAGGAATTAGGAACGTACACACATTTCGACACTTCATGTGCTTATGAAACGTATTCGAATATGATAAAATCAAACAAGGGTGATCAATTGCACTTTGAATATTTGTGACCTTCACAAGCCTGACCTCTTTATAGACTGATAGGAGAAGATAATAGAGTTCACCGAATTTTTACAAGACGAGTGCACGAATAATAAATTTCTTCCAATCCGAATCATTATCGATGCGTTTTGCTCCTATCCTATTCCTATTTTCTGCAGTAGGTGAAGCACATTTCATTCGATATCGTTGATTTAAAATTCAGCGAATGAAACAAAGCGATTTCGATCGTTTATTGCACGAATAGAACAAAATTCTCACCGCAAATGAGTTGGAGACATGGATCAATCCGACGTATCCACTGCTGCCATCCGCCCTCCTGCACCCATCGGGACACGCGCATCTGGAACAGATTCTTCAATATTTAATGTATGTTCTTTCTATAACTGAGAAGTAGAGAATGCTTTCCACATACTGTATGTGACATACAGAACCTTTCATTTTACGCCCTGTGAACACAACTAAAATTGAATAGGAAAAAATCAATAAAAAAAACACAACTAGAATTGAATAGGAAAAAATCAATAAAAAAAAAACACAACTAGAATTGAATAGGAAAAAATCAATAACTCACGCGATCTTATTGCTCAATCCCCCGAGCAGCGTCTGTAGTTTCTCCACTGTCGTGTTCGCTAGTCGACCATGGGGATCGCACACGAGAGATGAATTGCCGAAGTCTTCCTGCGAATAGACAGATTTCGATATGTCGGAGATTCATCTCTACATTTCACTATTTTCTATCAAAAACAATCAATTGAAGATACAATTGACCTATTTAGAAAACTATTTTTTAAAGGAGCCGAGTGCTACAGAAAATATTCTTGAATAATGTTTTTTCCTAGTAGAATATCTCGGATCTGTAACAAATGGACGATGTAAAGAATTTATTATTATACCTATGAAACACACCTAAAAATATCAAAATTATTGAATGGAAAAAAGAAAATGCCTTACTTCTGCGACACATTTCCTCACTTCCTCTACGAGTTCTGATGATTGGCCGTAAACCTGAAATTTATTTATATTTATTTTATTTATTTATTTTTGCTATTTATTTTACAAAGTCCCTCAGGCGTTCCTGGGCTGTGTGTAGTTCAAAGTAGAGATATTGGGTCATGTCTCATCTTTTTGCTGGATGTTTCTCAATGAGAGGGGGGAAATTGTAAAGAAATGGCTGGAGAAAGGGCACTCTCTCGTTTTTGCGTGATCTCTCGCTCGATCTGACCGGGGAGATTCAAGTGAGTAAGGTACAGTTATAGTGTGATTGCAAAGCTCAATCAGGAAAGGTTGAGAGCGGGAGAAGGAACTCATTGACCCAGAGAGAGAGAAGCAGTTAGGAAAACGGGGTTTACTATGATTACAGCCTTTGCAAAGACGGATATGATGACAAATATTCGAATGAGTTTCATTGTCCTCATAAAATTTGAGCGATACTAAAGTAATCTGATCTGGTCTAATTTGGCAAAAAATAAATAAATAATATTCTGTGTTGGCTGACGACTCAAATCAACTTGCGTAATTTTATCTTTCCATTTCAATATCAGATACACATTTTTGGTCTTTGTTTGAAAAAAAACTTATGTGTTATCAGAAATTGAAGACGTTTCATGTCCGTTTCTGATCTGGCGAGTCAATAGGAGCAAATAACTAGCGGCCCGCGCGTTACCAATAAAGGATATCCTTGAAGGAGATGCGAGTATTGGAGCCCATTCGGACACTCTGAGAAGAGCCCATTTAGAACCAGATGAATGGACTGTCAAAGTAGTCTTTGATCTTATCGGACCATTTCTTGCTCCACAATTCTCATTCATTCGGAATTTCACTCCTAGAGTTCAGGTAGGTTTCAGCCGGTCTCCGCAACTCTCCGATGTATTAGAGAGCATATAGATTGTCCAAAAATACTTAATATGAATAGCGGGTGCTCCCCATTTCCCCCATAATCCCCTTCTTCACCCTAATTCCCTCATCTTCCTGTACATTCAGTAGTGTTCCAGGCCATCTCAGATTCAGCGCAGCGATAATTTTACGAATTGAAAGATTGACCCCTTCCTTTTCTTCCTCAACGAAGTGAAAGTACCGTTCAAGCATTCACATAACGTTTATAATAGAACTGCCAAATGGTTATGCTCATTTTGACAGGCAGTTATCGTTACAAAGTCCCATTAGCGGGACCACCTAGCGAGAATGGCATGGAGTTGAGTACTTCATTTCCCTGGTTATTACTACTCAACAGAAAAAGTGAACTGGTAGCACAGTATTCATTACAGACTGTTTTCTACATTGGCTCGAAGAGTGTGAGTTCATATGTCAGAAAACTAGAATTCGGAACGGAGAACTGAGGCAAACACCCCCTCCTTTCCACAACTTTCGCCCTTGGTCGTTTCCACGATAATTATGGTGCCTTACGCTGCCTTATCAATTACACCGTCCGTTCCATCATTCGCCCTCTCTCCATTCCACCCACTCTCTCGTCTTCTCTGCCCGTCTGCCGTCTCTTCATTGTCTCTTGTCCCTCGCCCCTCCCCTCCCTCACAAGGGAACCGCAAAAGTAGGTCTCGCTCCCGCCAGAATTCATTATCACAGCTCGATAACCACCCCTCAGGGGATCTCAGAACCGTTTTAAAAAGTTCCCATATTTGCTTCCTTAATATAGAAAATCGATAATTAAGTTTACATGGGAAATTTGCATGCGCGAAATGCGAGCTATTCTATGATTCTCGAGGGATGAAGAGCATGTGCCTTCGTGGTGTAGTGGATAGCGTGGCTGCTAATTGTTTTGCAGGTTGTGGGTTCGAGTCCCTCCCGAGGAAAAAACGTTTGCAAAATTTTTTTCATCGATGACCATTGATTTTCTTTTTTATACTCCACTCTCGCTTGTTTTTCTCTTTCTCGTTTTTCTACTTTAAAAAACAAACATTTATTTCTATCAACTTATCGGAGGGAGGGGTAGGAGCGAGCAATTATGCGAAAAAATATGGATGGGTAAGAGCGAGCAACTATGCCAAAAATACATATCTATCGCAAATGAAACAACATGGCAGCATTTTTAAAATGTGGCAAAAGTTTTTTCCTCGGGATGGACTCGAACTCACAACCTGCAAAACAATTAGCAGCCACGCTATCCACTACACCACGAAGGCACATGCTCTTCATCCCTCGAGAATCATAGAATAGCTCGCATTTCGCGCATGCAAATTTCCCATGTAAACTTAATTATCGATTTTCTATATCAAGGAAGCAAATATGGGGACTTTTTAAAACGGTTCTGAGATCCCCTGAGGGGTGGTTATCGAGCTGTGATAATGAATTCTGGCGGGAGCGAGACCTACTTTTGCGGTTCCCTTGTCAGTTCCCGCTTGTTCTAGCACAACGCAGCAGCAAACTGGTAAGCGGCGCTGACCCCGCTCGATCGAGAACGAGGAGAGCTCTCCTCATTCTGCCTAGTCTCTTGGTCTGTCTTACCGGGGAGAGAAAGGAGATTGGGGGGGGAATTGGCTACGCTTACATGATTGAAGCGAAGAAGCGATTACTAGGAGAGAACTCGCGAACGATCAATCGATTTTCGAATAATATCTTGGTTTTCAGATTAGAATTTGCTGCAGTTATCACGAGAATGTGCATCTCACGAGCAGAGTCTTGTACGAAGGCAACACGTTTCTACCGGGTTCAACTCGAAAAGCGGTACTGTCAGTCCCCCCGGCCATCCAGGCAGCATGACCCCGAGTGCATCAGTTCGTGCCATTGCCTCTCTCTCTTGTGGGAATCAAACTAGTAATCCGCCCAGGGGGGAGCTTTCACTCGTTCCGAAGAGCTCCCATTCATTCCCCATTGTGATCAGACTGTGCACAAAAAGCGGCGCGCCCTTTTGTTCCGCATCCGTGCGCGTGGTGTGGTGCGCGCGCGAAACGTCGCCTGTCGATTTTTCGACACAGCCGTCCCGCTTTTTGTGGGAAACGTCGCTCACATGCACCAAACTGGAAATTGAACCCCGACCCCTATTCACCCCTATTGTGTTGTGCTTCCTGTTCCGTCTCAAAGGGATTTATCCGAAGTGTTTTCGCGCGTCCCTTTAGCCATGATCAGAAGTGATCTAATACCTAGGCAATGAGAGAGTGGGCGAATCGAGGAGAGTGGTCATCTCAAGTGGACAATAATAATGTCAACTTGTCTTAAGTAGCGCCATCACCCGGAAAGATGGCACAGCAATTAGGGGTAGGTCACTCAGTCGAGAGAGGAAAGAGAGGAGAGTTCTCGCAGGTGGGAATGCTGTGGTGGCAAGTGTAATTTCACTCTTTACTATTCGTCGCTCTCTCCTCAATAAAAGACGATTTACAAGAGCCGTTCTGTGGCTATTCTTCATTTTTAATTCGTCAATTTTGGCTGAAAACGTGATAAAAATGACTGAAAACTCTTCATCGCTGATCAAATACAGCTGCAAATAATGCAAATGAAGAGGGGGACAAATAATCCGTCGAAGAGAGGGTTTTACAAGAGTACACTTGGCCTTGATCATCCCCCTCGCGGCTCATTGCCCGTGTGCGTGAGCTTAGCAATCCCATAAGGACCGAATGGGTTCATCGACCTCCCCCCTCCCCCCCAGCTCCCCCCCCAAGCGATGACCCAAGAGTTATCACCGGGATACGGTAAGTATTAAAGAGGACGGGACAAGGATCTGGTCCCGGTCCGACCTAATGCTACGGGTTATCACCCGGATACGGTAAGTACAGCGGGGGACTGCTCAATCGATCTGGTGCTAGAGCTATCACCGACTACGGTAAGTTCAACAGAGCATGGCAATAAAACATCGGCCATAATTGCTCGCTGAAAGAGCTCCCGTTGTTCCTTTCCCTCTCGAAAGAAGAAGTCATAAACTCTCACCGAGCATGACTAAATGGCTATTTGTGCACTCTTTAGTCATGAATGAATGAAATTCGCGACCCATTTCCTCCATAAATCTTGGTTGAACTGACGACATCATAAAAAGTTCGTTATCGTCGCATTTTAATTGCTCTCGTGACATCGAAATTTCTCCGACAAGTTGTTATTAGGAATGTGGCGAGATTGCGATGAAGTGCTCTCTTCATTTGCCATGCTATCTCATCCATCAGAGGAATGGCAACAGGTGCTAACACTAAAATTGTCGCCAAGACAGTTCGCAATGCTATTCTTGATGATTGCAACCCCGACCAAATGCTGACGTCAAATCGCTAACCATTTCTTGACCAATTCAACAAAACCTTCAGTTTTTTGAAGTAAGCAAATTATCTCTCTGTCGGTTGGTTCCCCAGCGAGTGCGAGCGAGTAAATCTTGCCTCTCCTGATTGATTCCTGTGCCATTCCTTCACGGGGACAAGCAAGAGAGCGATAGATGCTCCTACTTTTGCCTGATCTCTCGATTCCCCGACTCACGAGGGACCAGGAGGAATGAGTAGACATCCCTAAAGGGGGCGACCTGGTGATATACGATCGCATTTCGTGGCGAACAAAAAGGAGCAGCTAACATTGTGCTCGTTTGTTGTAACAATGTTGTTGATTGCACATCTTTTAGTCGAGGAAGGAAGAAATTCACCCGAGTAAAATGAGCGGAGTGGAACAACACAGAAATTC
The DNA here is from genome assembly GCA_900490705.1 of Pristionchus arcanus. Classification (NCBI taxonomy): domain Eukaryota; kingdom Metazoa; phylum Nematoda; class Chromadorea; order Rhabditida; family Neodiplogasteridae; genus Pristionchus; species Pristionchus arcanus. The sequence continues at coordinate 105,792 of LS487656.1, forward strand.
TTCTTCAAAGTGTGATGACCCCATATAGAACACAACAGGAAGGAAGATGGGAGATAAAAATCGGGAAAGGGTGAGATGGGAACTTTCTGACACTTTTTTTCAACAACCAAGTTAGTAATTCATTAGTAGGCCTGTGATGATTGGATCTGGCCACTTGGAAAGGAGAGATAAAGAGAATGAGCTACAGTGCAGGCAAAGATTTTTTAAATAAAATTTCCAGGTGGCCTAAGAATAGCCCTCAAACTATGGCATCATCACTGCTAGATGGCATGTCCTTGTCCCCTGCCTATTCTCCGGTCCTCTCCCTATTCCCCGGCCCTTCCTCTCCTTCCATTCAACGGCTCTCGTTCATGCTCGATCACACACTTTCTCCCATGTGTTTGAGTATTATTGTCGATTCAAGGTAATCTATCCCCCTCTCCCTCCTCTTCTCACTTGGCATATTACTGCTATAGTCTACTGCTGGGCTGACGATATTTTGAAGGTCTCAACCGAACAGTGGAGAGAGGGGGAGAGGGGTATCTTCATGACTGCACATGTTGAGAGAGACGATTGGCTAACCTTCAGCAGTTTCCTTTTCGAGGGGTTATTCCAATGGTCTTGCAGGTTGATCTACTCCCACAGAAGTAAGAATAGGTTAAAAGTAAAGTTGATAGGCAATATCTTCGCTAAGCAGGTCGCTGTTACCCCAAGCCAATTCAGCGTTAACTATGTCCGGAAAAATTGAATTTTCTCGATGATATACGGATCAATATCAGTATCCCATGTTCTTCAAATTGAGTACTGAATTTCTATCACAATTGCAGATCTCTTGAAGAAGGAAGAACGAAAAGGCACCAAAAAGAGAAAGTAAGCGCAGGTTCGAAAGCCATCTCTTGCTTATCACTTTCCCTATCACTAGCGACAATAGCGATATCTTCTTACAACTCGAAGAGCTGCCAAAACCCGCTTTTTTCCGTCTATTCCAATGCCCTTCACTCGAACACCCCCAGTCCCCTCTTTTCCTCATCGTAACTTTCTCCATTTCTCCCCCTCGGACCCACTTTTTATTAGTAGTTGTAATTATCTAAACTCATCTCTAGTAGACTATCGGCCCATTCGATCTTCCTCTTCCGCTCTACTTCTTGCTATTGCACACATGCTATGTTTCTTCGATTTTGGTTATAGAATACGAGAGATCCTGTGAAATGGAGAGGGTCAGACACTGAGCATGGTTCTAGGAGAGTTGAGAGATCACGAAGCGAGTCAATTTTGGCCATATCTTCGGCCTTTCCGCCAACTTTGTCAACTACCCTTACTCTCGCCCTCTCTCGATCCCCCTTTCCCCCATGCACGGAAATAAATGGTGGAATGCGCAGTTGATTGGAAGAGGGAATGTTGACAGAAAGAGAAGAGTAAAGTGAAAAGAGAGGACGATGGTAGGATTATGACACAGTAAGATGGGCAATGAACAGATAAATGGCTGGGATGAGTCAAAGATGCGATAAACAAAAAGAATTTCGAAAAAAATTGTATCAAAATTGACTTACCCGTGCGAAAATGCAGGAAATGAGGAGTAATCGCAGGAGCATTCCTTTTCCTCCTCGAGCCTTCCTTCACTACTTCTTTGCTCTCTCCTCGTGCACAGGAGGGGGTTGACCAGGAGGGGGCGGAGTCTCGCCCCCTGACCCCCCCCCCCCGCAAGACTCCGCCCACAAATCGCGCGCGATCGTTGCGCAAGGACCAGTTTCCGGGAGGGGGTGATGATGATCTGACTCTCTCCCATTCGCGTGATCTCTCGTGCTGTCTGACCGGCGAGAGAGTGTGGGGAATGGAGAGGGTGAGAGAGATATTAAAGCCAATTCAATACCCGATACTACATATGACAAAATATCAATTAATTGGGTAATTGGTATTGGGTTGTTCAATTTTTTGACGTGTATTCCTCATTTTCTCAGTGAATGAGCGGCCGTATTTTTTTGGGCATTGGAATTGATCAGGCCTGACAAGTGAGAGGCGATAGTGGCAGAGAAGAGAGAGTACGCGACGATGTCGACGATCTGGAGAAAGTGAGTGAGAGGACGAATGAAGGGGGCAGAGACGCAGAGGACGATTGAAGAAGTCATCTCGCCATTTCGCATACTTTATCGTTACTCTGACTGGAGATATAATGAGGTATGGAAGAGACGGATTGAGAGACAGTCTTAGTAGAGACGCCGGGGAACAGTCAATGATCAGAATGTATTTTCTTCATCTGGAATTTGCGAGGACTGAAGAGAAGTGCTTTCATTTTTCTAAGTTCTGCTCATCACGTGGAAGAAATTAGATAGAATGGACGGATGAACTGATGGAAGTCGCAAATTTGTAACCCACACATTGTGAGATCCAATCATAGTCCAAGATACTACTATTGAATTGTGATTTTTGCAGCGTGACATTACAATAAAGCGTTTTACTCACAGCAAGATTAAAATTTAATTTTATTAACGTATGGCACACGTACGACAATATTACGACCAATGGAAATATGATTGGCAAGATACGAAAGATTGAATATGTTAAATGATGATTCTGAGCTCTCTTCAATTATACGACGACATTGTGTTTCTCCTCAAGATGTTTATACAGCCATCTCGTCGTCTTGTATTTCTTATCACAATATTCACAATGCAACTCATCATTCGAAGAGGAAGCAACTGAAATGGATAGATTAGAAATGTAAGAGAATTATTTTACGGAATTGGAAAGACATTATTGAGAAAAACATACCTGTGGCGAGTCTTGCGGTCTTGATAGAAGGAGCGACTGTTTCTTCTTCGTCAACAGAGTAGACCGCTTTTCTGAAGAAAATACAAATTTAGGAGCCCGTTCGCGTAAGAATCGGACAAGGGTCGGCACACCCAAAACATATCGATTCTCCCAAACTTTGTGTTTTGGGGTTCTTGAAGGTACTGAAGACGATGGGCATATTAGTTTTTGTCGTCGAACTTCCGTTGGCTCCAGACGACGTCAAGTCGATATCGGTATTTGCACTTTTTCTCGGTTCAAAATAATGCTTATTTTATGAAAGTTTGGTAGCCAGAGTAGAATTTTATGGCGATTACGCCTGTTTATTTCATTTTTCATAATTTTGTAATATAATTTTTTAAAATCGATTTTTTGACTCTTTGAAGCCAGGGCCTAACTTTTGACATGGTTAGATCCGCACTGACGTGAGGATTCGAAATCTATAATTTGAGCCAAATCGGCCCGGCTATTTTTGGGGGTGCACGCGAAATGTACCGCAAAAATTACAGGAGAACACCTCTTCCTCCCTTGATCTACTCTCTTCCCCCGTGACCTCTTGTCTTACCCCGTGTTAGGAGCGAGAGAGTGTGGGGAAACGAGAGGGCGCAGACACGAGAGGTAAGAGGAAGGGGAGGGAGCGGCAAGGTCACGGGGGAAGAGGGTAGATCAAGGGAGGAAGCGGTGTTCTCCTGTAATTTTTGCGGTACATTTCGCGTGCACCCCCAAAAATAGCCGGGTCGATTTGGCTCAAATTATAGATTTCGAATCCTCACGTCAGTGCGGATCTAACCATGTCAAAAGTTAGGCCCTGGCTTCAAAGACTCAAAAAATCGATTTTTAAAAATTATATTACAAAATTATGAAAAATGAAATAAACAGGCGTAATCGCCATAAAATTCTACTACGGATACCAAAATTTCATAAAATAAGCATTATTTTGAACCGAGAAAAAGTGCAAATACCGATATCGACGTGACGTCGTCTGGAGCCAACGGAAGTTCGACGACAAAAACTAATATGCCCATCGTCTTCAGTACCTTCAAGAACCCCTAAACACAAAGTTTGGGAGAATCGATATTTTTTGGGTGTGCCGATCGTCTCCCGATTTGTCCGATTCTTACGCGAACGGGCTCTTAGAAACCAATCTCATTCTTAGAAAAAATTGTTTTCTCCACAACTTGAGATGCATGCATACCTCTTTCGATCAGTTCGCGTTTTGACAGATTCGGAAACTGAAGGGCCTTCGACTAAAAATATTGAATTATTCTCGATTCAGATTACGCAAAACTCACTAGCATGAATGTTCCTGTGTTCCAGTCTCGCAGTGTTATTCTTGAAGATAGCAGGGCATTCACCGCATCTCAAAAGTCGAAGAGGTTCAATGGGTTGAGATACCTGAATGAGGAATGAAATGAATGACAATTTTTAGCTCTTCAACTTACATTTTCCTCTATTCTTCTCTCCAAAATAATTGTCTTATTTTTGGATGAACAAGTTTCTCGAGTAGCTTTGTTCTGCTGCGATTGCTGGACGGGTCGAATATACGCAATCTAAAATTATTAAATTTTAGATTTGTTTTGTTTTGAGATGTTATTTGCTGAAGAAAGATCATTGAAAGCAAGTGCAATTGCATCACAGAATTCGTATCCTGCATTTCTTTGAGGATCGGAGTCTCTCTTATCATCGCGATTCTTGTTCTGTCTAATTGATTTTGTGAACGATTCGATAGCCTTGTTGAACTCCTGGAATAGAAACAAATTTCATTTGACGATACTTCAGTGTCTTACCTGTGAATCGGCTCCCTTATTCGTTAATTCCATCATCATTTCGAGTCCGTTTAACCAAACGCTTCCGAGATGATCAATTGATGCGAATTCAGAGATTTCATCTTGAATGTTCATCAGATCATTAGAAATAGAAGAAGACATGACTGGGAATGAAGTTGAATTCGTTCTGGAAAGAAAAGAATGTTAGATGAATGTCAGATATCAAATCAATGTATCTAAATGGCGAATTCGAATGAGACTGTGCACAATGTAAGAATTGAATGACGAAGGAGAGAGGAATGCAAGCATTTGAATGGGCGGAGATATATGGTGTAAGAACAGAGAATTAAAAATATCCAAAGAAAAATGAGACCTAGTGAGAGAGACAACTAGACTTGGTAAGCGATAGAAGACTGAATGAAGAGAAGGGGCGGGGCTAATAGACCCGACCGCCCCATCCGATCTTATTTCGACCGGGTGGTCCACATTGTACAACTGTTTCTTCTGATCGGATGGATGCCAGAGGGTATGAACATGCATGTTCATGACATCAAAGGAAGCATTTTGATTTTTAAAAAAATGATAAGAGAATTGTTGTATGAACTGAAGTAAGAAGGAATAAACTAGCACGATTCCATAGATGCGAATGAATTCATGCTTATAACATAAATCTGCTTTGAGAAAAACGAGAATTAGTGGCTCTTCAAAACATTTTCCTCAAGGCTAATAGATAATTGGTGAAATGAGAAGAACATTGAAGAGGAACACTGAATAGAGATTAGAGCTTCCTATCTTACATCTTATCTGTTAGACAGTCTATGACAAAATATGAAATCAGCATGAATAAAGATTATTGATTTATTGATGATTAATTCCCCCCCCCCTCCAGCTATACCACCTTACTAATGTAACTTTCGGTTTCGTTGCGCTTCGGGCGTAGATAAATTATTAAATTATTATTATTGATTGAATGGCAGAAGAGAGAGAGGAACAAATTTTGAATTAGAATCTTTGAATCATGAAGATTTGAAACTAGGAAGAAAGGCAACTAGACTTGATAAGCGATTGAAGACTGAATGAAGAGAAAGGGGCGGAACGAATCAAAGTTGTCTGGCCCCGCCCCTTCCGAACTGATATCAAAGGGCGGTCTATATTTTACGAATGTTCCGTCTGATCGGATGGATGCCAGAGGGTATGAACAACATTGATCTCTTGGAGGACCATGAGTTCAAAAGGAAATAGAAGATACAATGGATAGAACAATAAGTCTGTGAAGTAACCCTGTGAAATCAATGCACAATATTTTTGAACCACATTTATCGATCCCATTCAAGGGTTGTACTCGATGGGAAGGTTCTTTCTACGGACCATGCCGTCTCCCTGGAACCACTCGCGGCGGAACTGCTTGGCGGCTCCGTCAGGAGTGTTGGTCCACTCGATGGTGATACGGTCGTTGTTGGTGTCCTGGAAAGGTGATGATTAGTACGGTAGGATTCATCAGCGAGGTTGGGGGGGGGGTAGATACTATAGACCAGGGCTGGGATTTACCGTTTAACGATTTTACGAATTTAACGATTTAACGAACTTTTTCGGTAAATTTTGTTTTACGAATTTAACGAAAAATTTCGTTAAATTTTTCGAATATTTTCCTAAGCTTTTTGCAGAATTTTATCTGCAAAATGGCCATTTTGAGGTGAAAATATGAGTTTTTTTTGTTGAAAAAAACAACAAAATTTTCGTCAAATTATCTTCTGTTTTCAGTTATAGCCACACGAGTGAGGCGTACGGTATAAAAATCGTTAGTTATTAATGAAAATTTGTTTTAAGAAAATGTTTTTAAAGTGAAAATGGCTATTTAGGTAAAGTTTGCAAAATTTAACGATTTTAACGAATTTTACGAAAAATTTTTCGTTAATTTACGATTTAACGATTTTACGAAAATTATTTTTACGAACAGCCCTGCTATAGACTCCACGGTTGGATACCGTACCTCCTGTCCGTAGGCGAAGGCATCGCAGGAGACAGCGATGAGAGCATTCTCCTTGGGGTCGAGGACTCCGGCAGCGGGGTCGACTCCCAGTCTCTTCATGTTGGTGGTCTTGAAGGCCCATCCAATACGGCGAGCGGAGGAGTTGGTCACCTGAAGAGGGTAGGGTTACGGTATGTAGTGGAGGTTAGGGTTGGATACGGTAAGGGAGGAGAGGAGTATCGAACCTTGATGTGGTAGGTGTGCTTGTCATCGTAGGGGGCATTGAAGACGATCTTGGTGCCGGGCTGGGTGGCGATATCTCCGGGAGGAACGGACTGGGCCATGTCGACGACTTGGATGTGAAGCTAGCACCGAATCGACGCGCTTTTATAGGCAGAAATGGCAGGGAAATGAGCCATTTTACATGCCGAGGAATAGGAAAATTGAAGGATTAAAAGACACTATCTGAGAGGATCGACATGTTTGTGTTGTGACTTGGCATTCTTCAAAATACAACCTATGCTCTTTCTTGCATGGTAGGTAGTGCGTGATGAGTGCGTGCGGGGAAGGGGTTTTGCTAATCTTCTTTGCTTCTCCGCGCTTGAGGCGGTAGTGAAAAGTGCATGATGACGTCATAGATCAAAACGCGTAAATTGAATCCAATCGATTCGGGAATGGTCTAGTTGGGTTCCTCGTCAAATTTTAAGACATTTTTACTCGGGGACATTTTTCGCTCAAATTTCATCCAGGGCTGAAAATC
>LS487656.1:113876-156761 GCA_900490705.1 Pristionchus arcanus
GATTTTCAGCCCTGGATGAAATTTGAGCGAAAAATGTCCCCGAGTAAAAATGTCTTAAAATTTGACGAGGAACCCAACTAGACCATTCCCGAATCGATTGGATTCAATTTACGCGTTTTGATCTATGACGTCATCATGCACTTTTCACTACCGCCTCAAGCGCGGAGAAGCAAAGAAGATTAGCATACCCCCTTCCCCACACACACTCATCACGCACTACCTACCATGCAAGAAAGAGCATAGGTTGTATTTTGAAGAATGCCAACACTATGTCGATCGACTCAGATAGTGTCTTTTAAATGACAATAACAAAGTGGAAACAGAGTGGAGTATGGAAATGTTCCCTTCACCTTTTCATTTTCGTCTTCTTCATTTCATTCTACTCGCTTACTCGCACACGCAGTGGTTGATCGATGGCAATGGATAACGGTATGTATCTATCTAGATAACCTTGTCTATCTACATAGGTGGTGAAAAGGGAGATCATATAGGGTTTCAGTGGTTTCTATGTATGAACATTTAAAGCTTGTTAGAGAATTTTGTGAAGACATCTCGTATTTATTTTTCAAGGAGATCCCTCTTCTGGCACAATTCGTTTCGAGATTGATAATCCCTCTACCCTGACTAACGTTGGAAGATACTCGGAAGCAGTGGAAGTGGAGGGAGTTCCTTGGTTCGATCAATTTCGCTCGATATTACAGAATTCAGCTTTTCAGGAGATTGCTAGCGAAGAGAGGGGTTCAGCCGGGACCGGATAATAAAGTGTATTTCTTCGCGTATTTGACCTATGCCAAGAGTGACTCGAACCTCTGGTCCTTCGATGTTTCTGCCTCTTTTGAGCTAGTCTGCAATGCAAAACAACCAGCATTGAAGGTTAAAATTTCTGATAATTTAAAACGTACCGGTATTTATTGTGCATTTATTTATAGTTCGAGAAGACGTTCAACAATGAGATTACGGTTTGGGGATTTCGCATGATTGCCTGTGATGATCTGATTGATGAAAAGAAGGCGAGTTTACAGGCCCTTTTGTTGAAGTGAAGATGATATTTCAAATACTGACGTTACAAAATACGCATGTGCAGGGCTACATTCAAGACGGCAAGATTACAGTTGAAGTAACGTTTTCCCTGAAGAATATCATGGGAATCAGGTCTAGCCAAACTTTTTTTATAAATAAAATTTGATTATCCAGACGAATTCCTCGTGTGAACTACTTGGATAAGGATGAGCCCCGTCACGATATTGCATTGGAGATTGGAGGAGAGAATGTATATGTTTCCAAGCAGGTATACTTGGAGCGAGCCAGATCTCAGTCTAGAATGAATATTCTAGTATCTTTCCCTTCACTCGCCCGTTTTCGATGCCATGTTCTACGGCAACTTTGCCGAAAAGAAGAAGAAAATAGTTGAGATCAAGGATGTCGATCGACAGGTATGACAGCAGCTATCTACCATTCTAATCGTCCATTGCTTTTCAGGAGTTTATCGAACTGCTCAAAGTAATTTACCCTTCGCAGGATAAAATCACCGGTATTGAATAAATTCTTCGAAAATTGCGTTTTCTAATTTCAGACAACAACTACAAGTACCTACTCTCGCTGGGAGATCGATTTCAGATGAAGGTTTACCGTAGTCTACCGTAGTTCGTAATTGATTTATTTCAGATGGTTATCGACAAAGTTGAATTGTTCCTGATATCCTCGACCAAATTGACTATTCCGGAGAAACTGAAACTTTCCGATGACTACAGACTTGTCAAGCTACATGTAAGATTGCCTACCTAATATGTACTAATTCAACGATTAGCAAGATCCATTCCTAGCCCAACTCTTCACTGTGATCTTTAAGGATGTGTGCCTCGACTCGTTTACTACTGTACAGGATATCACGAAGATCAAGGTTTCTAAGCATATTTGTTCTCCAAAAATCAAGATTATTTCCAGAGCACAGAAAGTTACAAGAATCTCAGTGACAAGGCGAAAGTTGCACTGATGGAAAAAGTGATGAGGCTCAGCAATTAAATCATGGAAGAATCACTCGGGCAATTCAAAATATTCAACTCGATGGTCTTACTCGTACAATCAGTGAATGCAATAAATATGGTGATTCATATCAATGTCTGGCATTATTCGAATCGTGCACTGAATAACGAAATTTATAATCTAAAAAATCAAATTTAATAGCAAGTCAATTTGGGATTGTTGGGTACGGTCAGAAATGCATACTGTACTCACAAAGTCGATCAATCGATAGTGTCGTGACGGGACCAACAGCATTTGGCCACGTCTCTTAGCCTCAATCACTGTTTTGTTATTTTTGCTTATTTTATTGCTTTTTTCTCGCGTTTTTTGCCGCTATAAAATAAGTTATTAGTTGCGGTCTTGTTGAAACCTACACAATCGATTTTTACTGCACAATTAGCTGAGACTTTCGGTATTTAAGATTTGGTATCCAAGTGTCTGCTTATCTTCCCTTGCTATTTAGTCATCATTGTTCCCTTTCGTCTTTTATGTGACGTGTGGTCATGGAGTTGATAGTGCACGGCTAACTGAACCACTTAACCCTGCTTAAAATCAAGTATGGCACATACTTGACCCTTGCTCGCATTGCTTTCATTATCTTTGCATATTTCACTTTATTGCCGTATATCCACTGATTTTCTCAACTAATCAGGGCGCCCATCATGATTGGCCTTCCCCAACTCGCCATCTTCGATGAAGTTCGTCGTATGGACGTGCGACAGGTGTGAATTTTTATGAATATCCCTTTTTTTATTATTTTTTGGTTGATTATTAATTTGCAGATCACTTACCAATTTCTCAACCTCGCAATGGTCGTCTCGTCGGCGCTAATGGTGTGGAAGGGTAAGTGATCGGGTTGCAGATTCGAAACTCGTTCCGCAGTATCTCACTGACCAACCTTCCCTTCGTTCGATTAAATATTGAGATGACATCGATATCGAACTTCACATTATTGCTATCTATGCAGTACTATAAAACGATAACATTGTGAATCAGTCCACGCTGAAACACCCCTCCACAAATTGTTCAGCCTACTCTCTTTCTCTGCCGTCTCGCTTTTTGGGAAACGAATCATTAATTGATTGATTTTTTAATATTTTTTAATTATACTTTTATTTCATCGAAATATGTTTAATGCAACCAAAAAGTACATGCCTGATGAAATTCAGCTCTTCAATTTTCGTTTTAAAAATTTGAGCCTAGGAATTAAAAATAAAATCCAAATCGTTTAAATATGACTTCTAACGAGTGTTCACGACAGGAAAATATAAATATCGAAAATATAAATATTATAGAAAGATAATTAAGGTATGCGCTGCACCCGGAAAACCGTAGTTAATTTTTAAAAAATACGATAGAAAAAACATTTCCTACACGGAAAAGCTTTAATGCGCAATCCAGAAATAAAAGGTACTGTAAGAAAATGAATCTGGCAATGTTCCAAACTATGCGTCTCTGCCCGTGGTGTAGCGACTACCGTAATCTTGGCTGAACAAGAAGTTTCAGCGTGCAGTCGAGTAAAAAACTAGTTATTCAATGCAAAAAAAAAGTACATTTCCATTTAGTATCTGCTCAAATCATTAAATTGAGGCCTGTTCGTCATTGCTGGCAACGCCTCTCCGATAACTGTCGTGATCTCCGGATCCATGGAGCCCGCCTTCTACAGGTATATTATTTATTTATATTTTATTTTATTGCTTTTATTGTTTGTTGATCATGAGAAAGATTTTTGTCAACATTTTATACACACATTGAGTAGGATGATGATGACGCGATTACAATGAAATAAAACATGCTTTGCAGAGGCGACATCCTCATTCTAACTAACGACGATGATGAGCCCGTTCGAGTTGGCGATATCACAGTCTTCCGAATCGAAGGAAGAGAGATTCCCATAGTTCATCGAGTCATCAAGGTATGGTAGACACAGTGGTGCATTGTCGAGCAATGTTCTCCTCCCCTCATTTTACCTTGTCTCTCACCAGTCAGAGAAAAGAGAGAGCCAGAAATTGACATAGATATGAATTCTCGAGTGTTTATGGATCGGTTGTTTGTGTTGTAATGGTATCGATTCGACTGAGTACGTTCGAAAATGGGGATATTGTCACTACTCTTGTTTTCGTCGTGTGATATTACTATTCGGTGATTCGTTGCTGCTTCTCTAATTCGTGTGTATTGCAGGTTCACGAGAAAGACGCGAACAATACGAAAGTGCTCACCAAGGGAGACAATAACCAGGTGATAATGCGGGTTTAGAAGGAATCGGATCCCTATCAACTTTATGTTTTATCGCTAATGATAATCAAAATATCAGTATTATGCAAGTAGGGTGTTATAATACATGCTGATCTCTTTTGGTATATCAATTCAATCCTGCCTGTCAGAATTATAATAATTGATGGTTGATGATGTTCATGTTATTTTCGTCAATGCTCTTGTGTACGATAACTGAAGTTCGATGTTTTTGAACCTGAATTGCAATACGAAATTAAAACATCCTCTTAATTTATTTATTACGATATATTAAAAAATGATTGTTTGTAGGTGGACGATCGTGGTCTGTACGCGCCCGGTCAACTGTGGTTGGAAAGGAAGCATATTATTGGAAAGGCGTCCGGACTCATCCCTTACATTGGAATGGTACGGTAGATGTGTGTAGGAGTACGGTAGCCAGGACACTTCATTTATCGATCGATGTTAAGGTGACGATCATCATGAACGATTATCCACAAGTGAAGTACGTCGTCCTCGGTTGTATTGCACTCTTCGTCATCACACACAGAGAAAAATAAGATTACGGTAGTATCGATTCGATGATTACTGTATCTCGTATCAATTAGATTATTCTTCGTTTGTTTGTATGCATAGTGCATGTCTAAAGCTATTTATTCACATTAATTTATGCCTGTATAAAATACCATTCTGGAGCTAATAAATAACTTTATTTGCAATGTGCATTGCACGTTCTAAAGGGTGTTAGGAAATTAGCAGTTCAATATAGGAACTCAGAATGAAGAATTTATTTTTTCACTAGGCATGCTTTCTAGTTGCGCTGACCGGTGAAAGAGCACGAGCAAAGAAGAAAATAAATCGCGGAAATCGCGATTTCTTAGAGTGAGGTTTCCATAATTTTCGGCAGTTCCTCATTTCTCTCTTCATTGTTTCCTTTGAATATCGGAACACTCACTTCTACTTTCTTGGCGACAAAATTATTTCCGAGACACTGGAAAAAGGGTAAATAATGAAGAATTGTGCTCGTTTCACCAATTCAATTGGGGCTTACCTTGTAAGAGTGTATCAGAGCTTCATACTGCGCCTCAAAAGAGGCTCCGCAGTCGCAACAGAGTCTAATTTTAGCCTGAAAAGTGCATTGCTATTTCAGTCGCGTTATTTGGGCTTTCTGATTCAAAGGCGATCCACAATTACTTTTTTATGCTTTTGGAAACAGTTGATTACCATTCGTGCCGTAGCATTGTGGTCGTCCCTGATGTGAATGAAGAATCCTCGAAGGTCCAATCCATTTTTCTGAATGTAGAAAAAATTTGAAAATGGAATAGTCATTTTTGATTTTTTTCGGATTTAATAAGCATATCAATTTTACCTGACAATCGGGGCAAGTGAGCGTATTCTCCACCTTTTTTCTGTTCTCTTCCTCAATAGATTCTTTAGCTGCGTTGCAGACTGGATGAGGAACCTCATCGTCATTCGGGATCTCCTGAGATTAATGAGCTATTTTTTGTTGGGAAAGCTAATCGAATATCGTGTTCGATGAGAATGGAATAAATAGTCTGACCAATGCATGAGTGAATATCGGCTGCTCTCCATTGAGATATGCCACTCGAGCCATCGCTGTCTTCTCTACTGTCAACCCGAGTTCGTAGTAGTATACAATCTGCTCGTCGGAGCTGAACGAAGATTATTTTCGAAATACATTTTTTTTTGCCGTATGAGCAGTTGTGCGCACTGATTGCACTTTTCGGTATTCCTCCATCAACGCTCTTTGTTAGGTCTGTCTGTCCGGAAATAGAGCAGTTCAATAAGTTGAGTATGGCAGGATATCGCACCTCGTACAACGAGCGTATCTCAACATGAACGAGGAATTAGGATATATGGCTCACTGTCGGGTGATAGTGTAGTCATGGGCATTCATCCTTCTCCAGGTCAATTGCTCAAGTTGATACGGTAGATCCTCATCGAACATATTACAGAGGCTTGTGGCAACGATGCAAATTTGACGGACAAACGATCGCATGCGTCGACTTTCAAATTCTTGACCCTGCAATGAATATTGAGATCAGATGTGTTTCTGCTTCCAAGACGCAATCATCAACAATGTTTGTACAAGTACCTGTTTCCGCCACATTGCGATGAGTCTTTCCGAATAGACCATTGTAGTGCCTATTATGAATTATAGCTAGAAGAAGGAAAATCAACAACGAAGCGAGAATGAGAGCGAAAATTTGAACTGAGAAGAGGCGTCGATGGTGCTCGAAAAATACAATAGAAGGATAGAAAACGTCTAAAGGTCAGGAAGGTGGAAAAACGATTGATAATATTGCGAGACACTTGTTAACACAGTTATGCTGTTTGGGTCATTCCGAACTGGACTATTTACTAAGAAATTGGCTAATGAACAGTGGAAAATTAAATGAGTGTACTCGATTTCTCCAGAGCCAAAAACTCCAGAGCCTTGCCACAAGGTACGTTATTCCGAGTTCACACCCGCCTACTCCCTTCGATACAATATTTCTTCCAATCAAACAATAAAGATAAAAGAATAGTGAGATAAGATTGAAAAGTTTATCTTTACTTTCACTACAATCGATTGTGATAGAATAGTAATACTCTGGATGAAATGATACGGTGGTGAGTTATTCGATGGAGCTTCCGATTCAATTGGCTTGGCTGCTGTTCAGAACTTTCTCCAGAAGCAGAGCCTTCACCTTATCAGATAATTCCTTGTAGCCATCAGTCTTCTGAAATATATAAAATAGATAACAGTTAGATAACAGGCAAGTAATGGTATTGTGAAATTACTGCGTACCTTCAGATCGGATACATCTTTGACTGATTTGACATTACCGAGGCAGTGATCCTGATGTGGAATTACATTAACGCTAGATTAATTTTGTGAACCATTTAGCACAATTACCAAATGAGATGACTTTTCATTCGTCTCGATAACGACTCTTCCTTGAAGTAAAAATATATTTTTAAAAAGTGCAAACCTGAAGCTTGGCGAGTCGATACTGATCTGACAGATGGAGTTTCTTCACAGCATTGAAATTGGTAGAAACAGTAAGAAATTGCTCAGCTTGATCGATTACCACCTTGAAGAAATTGATAATTTAAAATGTTTTGTTTGACAATCGCGTAGGATCTTCGACTCAAACAATTCGGAAGCATGTAAAATATAAACTTACATTTATCTGGAATTGATCTGCAATCTTCAGAATCGACTCACAGTTCGAAACTGCAAATAAAGTAGTTAAGAGAAAAATAGAAAACGTCACAAACCAGAAATCTTCTCGTACGATGGATAGATTAGATTGAGCATGTCAATGAAAGCCTAAAATATTATTTTATGTTAATTTTTCACAATAAAAAACCTTGCAATCGACATCCTTCAGCTCGATTTCCTTCTTGCTCTTCTCAGTAAATTCACCATAGAACAATGCACTAAAGACGGGAGAATGAACGGATAGAATCTATAATTGACGATTATATTTCATTCTCGAGATTTCAATCTGACTCCCTTATTCGCGTGAATCTTCTTTCCTTCAATTAAGAAAGTAATATCGTGAGAAGGCACAGTCGGATCCGAGAAATCAATGGGAGAAATTGTTCTATACATATTTATTGTTACCATTGAATTTTTTAGGAACAAACCGTATTCCGATGAAGTTTGAGAGGGTGAATCGAGCTTCAATAATGATCTTGTTATCCTTAATGAATCCCTGCAACGAACATATGAATGACGAAAGGAGATTTTTTTAAAATATCGTAACCTTTTCTTCATTGAGAACATCTTCCCAAGAACAGAAATCGGCAAATCCCCGGTTCGGAATCTCATGGTTGAACGTCCTCTCGAAAGCCTAAAACAATTTTTGAAAAAAGTGATGTAATTTGGCTAAAATTGTGTAAGCGTAGAATTTCGAAGTTAATCAATAGTAAGAATCTGAAGTAGAGTTTATCTCGATATCTCGGAATGAGGAAATTCAATTATCGCCCTTTCGAAACGAGAACAATGAACTTCTCATTATGATTTCATTTCTCGGCATTTCTCGGATTAATTTTGGTAAAAAAGGGTAAAGGGGTTGGTCGGAATCGAAATGCGCGCGTTGAAAATGCTTGATTCTTCTATCCGAGATAATTACCGAGAATTGGTACATTGCCCATTCTTATTGAACTCATTCTTCGCCGATTCGAGATTGCCGAGCAATTTATTTTCGACAAGCCAACCTGAAGACTGCACCTGATTGATATTCTTTCCACCTCCAATATTGATTAGGCTGAATACAGCGGAGACATGAAAACTCCAAATGTCGGTTTCGCTGTTGCGATGGTACAAATACACTTCGAGGAATGATGGATTCGTCCGTTTCTTCACCAATAGTTTCCTGTGAACAATTAGCGTATCTACAGCGTTATTCCTTGAAGGAATTTCATTCCTCACCACGGCGTTCGATGCACTTCAATCACAGGAGAGAAGACGCCAGAGGTTGTGAGATCAGAAACGTTTTCGACTTCAAAACGAATGAATCCAGAGGATGGATCGTCTGAAAGAAGGGGGTTTCATTTAGCACAAATTATTATTTAAATTCTCGCATTTCACCAAAAAAAATGGAATGGACCGCCAATTGACCTTGTAAAGGAAGTTTCGATTCGTCTTGATGACTTTCGTGTGGAGGGGTTTCTTTTTTACGAGCCTTCTTTGCCGCGGGGGCCATACTGAAATCAGTTTAAAAAAAAGAAAACAAACGATATTACAGTTAGTTGTTGAGTGTAAGGAGAGAGCGAGTAGACACGAGTTTATCCCTGAATGAGAATGAGGAATTAGTATAGTCTCTGTCCTTTTATAGGACGAGGGAGGGAAATGAGGTATGAGAGTCGACATCATTCTGGCTCCTCTCGATAGATCTTGTTGGTCGATTTGGGAGTCAACGACATATTTGTCAATGACTAGAATATCTGCGGATCCCTGGCCAACTGTTACTATCTATGAATGGAATCGTGAAGCGGTTTGGGTGCGTCTTCATCTCATTCACCCATCCCCCCTACCGTAATCTACCGTACCTTTGCGAAACCTTTCTCGTGGAGATTCATCAACGACACGAGTCTTATCACACAGATCACGCGACGCCACCGCACCGAGGATCTTAGAGGCTGTAGCTATTTCGAGCCAGTTTTGAGCTGATTCAAAAATGTGCAAACCTGAAGGTTCGTGAGTCTGTACTGATCAGACAGATGGATTGAAATTGGTAGAAACAATAAGAATTTTCTCGGCTTGATTGATAACCACCTTGAAGAAATTGATAACTTTAAAAAAGTTTTGTTTGACAATCACGTTGGTTATTCGATTCAAATAATTCGGAAGCATGTAAAATATGAACATACATTTATCTGAAATTGATCTGCGAGCCTCCGAATCGAAGCACAGTTCGAAACTGCAATGAAAATTCTTCCAAGAAAAATAAAAAAACGTCGCAAACCGGAAATTTTCTCGTACGATGGAAAGATTAGATTGAGCATGTCGATGAAAGCTTTTAAAACGAGGAAGATTACGTAAACATCAGAGCAAGATTATGAACGCCATCGACAAGGTACGGAATATCAACAATTTATTCGAGAATTATAAAAACTATGCAACTAAGATGAATTGAAATAATTTATAAACAATTAAGAAAAAAATTAATGTTCGTATACAAAAATAATAGTCTGAATGAGACGATACATTGGTAAATTCACGGGTGCTCAGTACCAACATCTAAAAACGGCGGAGAGAAAAATGATTCAAAAATTGCCGCTCGAAAATTTTCGTTGCAAGAGTTCCGGATCTATTGCAATTTGGAATGAAAATGGCGAACGCCTATTTCAGTCGGGTGCGTTGCGTGTGCGTTGCGTGCGGGAGATAGTGTAGGAAAGTGAGAGAGTGGCGCTCTCACACCCTAAGTGGGCGGAGTCGCCGCGGTCAGTGAAAATTAAATGTGGGGAAAGGCGCTGTTTGAGCCTCCGTGAAATTATGAGATGAAGCTTCCGATTCAAGAGGCTTCGCTGATCTTTAGTACTTTCTCCAGAAGCAGAACCTTCACCTTATCCGATAATTCCTTGTAGCCATCAGTCTTCTAAAATATTTTTTTTCAAATGGATGTATGTAAATAAAAATATGGACAAAATAAAAGCGTACCTTCAGATCTGATACATCCTTGATTGATTCGATATTACCGAGACAGTGATCCTGATATTACTGCATTTTTATAAATCAAATTGCAATTTGTGAACAAGTTACTACAATATGAGGCCGTTTGCGATAGAGTCGGGCAAGAGCTGGCACAGCTCAAAAATGTTGATTCCCTGAAACTGTCGTTTTCGGGGTTCTTGAGGATGCTGATGACGATGAGCATAGTCGTTTTGGTGGTTGAGCCCCCGTTGGCTCCAGACGACGTCACGTCGAAAACGGTTTTTGGTGGTTTTCTCGATTCCTAATATCGCTAAAATTAAGAGAGTAAGTTTCCCTTGGTAGAATTTGATACTGAACACGCCTGGCTACTTCATTTTTCATGAAAAAATTCAGGATTTTGAAAAAAAGCAACTTTTCAATGGCGCAAAAGTAGGAAGGGAGACCTACATAGATCGGACCGGCATGTCGAGAATAGTCTAACTTTAAAATTTCAGCCAATTTGGCGCCGCGGAAAAAAAGTTTGTAGTGAGATAGTAAGCTGAGATTGTAGGTAAAATCGCTAATCTCTCCCCTTGTTTACCCCTACCCTCTTCCCATCTCCCCCCTCTCACGCCGCCCCTCCCTTCCCTTCCCTTCCGATCTCTGTCTGACTCGCTCTTTCTCTGCACTCTCTCTCTTCTCCACGCTCTCTCGTCTGTGTGAACTTTCGTTCGTCTTTCAGGTCGGCGGGTCGGAAGGAGAGGGGGGAGATGGGAAGAGGGTAGGGGTAAACAAGGGGAGAGATTAGCGATTTTACCTACAATCTCAGCTTACTATCTCACTCCAAACTTTTTTTCCGCGGCGCCAAATTGGCTGAAATTTTAAAGTTAGACTATTCTCGACATGCCGGTCCGATCTATGTAGGTCTCCCTTCCTACTTTTGCGCCATTGAAAAGTTGCTTTTTTTCAAAATCCTGAATTTTTTCATGAAAAATGAAGTAGCCAGGCGTGTTCAGCATCAAATTCTACCAAGGGAAACTTACTCTCTTAATTTTAGCGATATTAGGAATCGAGAAAACCACCAAAAACCGTTTTCGACGTGACGTCGTCTGGAGCCAACGGGGGCTCAACCACCAAAACGACTATGCTCATCGTCATCAGCATCCTCAAGAACCCCGAAAACGATAGTTTCAGGGAATCGACATTTTTGAGCTGTGCCATACCCAGTCTGATCTGCTCGACTCTCTCGCAAACGGCCTCATATTCTTGTGAGGTGAAAAATAGATATTGCAAAAATAACTTCTTCAGGAGAATAGTTGCGTTTCTCTGATCCTTGGTAAAGCGGTTTTCCCTGGAAGTTTAAATGTATCAACAATTTACAAACCTGAAGGTTAGTGAGTCTATACTGATCAGACAGATGAAGTTTCTTCACAGCATTCAAACTGGTAGAATCAATAAGAAATTTCTCGGCTTGATTGATAACCACCTTGAATAAATTGATAACTTTAAAAAGTTTTGTTTGGCAATAACGTCGGTTATTCTATTCAAACAATTCGGAAAGATGTAAAATATAAACATACATTTATCTGAAATTGATCAGCAAGCTTCAGAATCGACTCGCAGTTCGAAACTACAATCAAATTTCTTAAGACAAAAATAGAAAACGTCGCAAACCAGAAATCTTCTCATACGATGGATAGATTAGATTAAGCATGCCAATGAAAGCCTAAAAAATATTTTAATGTTTGTCTCTCAAAATAAAAACCTTGCAATCGACATCCTTCAGCTCGATTTCCTTCTTGCTCTTCTCAGTAAATTCACCATAGAACAATGCACTAAAGACGGGAGAATGAACGGATAGAATCTATAATTGACGATTATATTTCATTCTCGAGATTTCAATCTGACTCCCTTATTCGCGTGAATCTTCTTTCCTTCAATTAAGAAAGTAATATCGTGAGAAGGCACAGTCGGATCCGAGAAATCAATGGGAGAAATTGTTCTATACATATTTATTGTTACCATTGAATTTTTTTAGGAACAAACCGTATTCCGATAAAGTTCGAGAGTGTGAATCGAGCTTCAATAATGATCTTGTTATCATTGATGAATCCCTGTAAAGAATATGCGATGTGATGAGTTTTTTTTTAATATCATAACCTTTTCCTCATTGAGAACATCTTCCCAAGAGCAGAATTTGAAAAATCCATAATTCGGAATCTCATGGTTGAACGTCTTCTCGAAAGTCTAAAACCATTTTTGGAAAAAAATTATGTGATGGAACTTCACACCAAGTCAAAAGGAGGAAGAAAGTTCATTTGCGTGGCACAGCTCGTCCGAATCATTCTGCGCGGCGAGATAGAAAAATGCGGTGTGAAATGAGAGGAATTTTGCTGTTTTCACATGCTTTATCCCGTGCCACTCCTGAACCAGGTCGAAATTTGAAATTCGGACTACTAGCATTTGTGGGCAAGGGGTTTGCCTAGCGATCTGTGAAAATCCTGCATCGCTATCATATAAGTAGCCGTGAAGTGCGTAAAACAGTCGATTTTAGCCATTTTCGAGCAGTTTGAGCTTCTTTAACTAAATTTAAACTCGATATCTCACCTCTAGAGTGAGTTAGTAAGCGTCAAGAGCTGAAATCAATAATCTTTGAGCAAAATTCAGCTGAATTCAATTATTAGAATTGAAGTCATTCCTGGGTCTGCTCCATTTAAAAAATTGGTTGAAATAGGTTTCGCAATATGTTTCACCATTAAAATAAGAGAAATGGAGAAGAATGACGGGAAATTCGAATCATTCAAGAGTCGGTGTCTCAAGAGTGAGAGGGTGGATTTGAGTCGAAAATGGCCGTGCCACGCAAAGAGCTTTCTTCCCTCTTTTGACTTGTCGTGAACTTGGCTAAAATTGTGTAAGCGTAGAATTTCGAAGTTAAGCAATTTGAAGTAGACTTGGCCTGCCAAACGAGATCTCGAGATCTCGGAATGAGGAAACTCAATTATCTCCTTTTCGAAGCGAGAACAATCAAGTTCTCAATATGATCTCCTGTCTCGGCATTTCTCGGATGGGATTTCTCATTGTTTGTCAAAACGATAAAGGGGTTGGTCGGAATCGAAAGTCGCGCGTTGAAAATGAGAGGAATGAGAATGCTCGATTCGTCAATCCGAGATAATTACCGAGAAATGAACCATTGTCAATTCTTGGCGAACTGATTCTTCGTCGATCCAAGAATAGCAACCTATTTATTCTCGACAAAAAAACCCTAATCTTAACATTGCATAACCTTATTGATATTCATTCCACCTCCAACATTGATCAGGGATAATTCGGCAGAGACAAGAACACTCCAAATGTCAGTTTCACTCTTGCGATGTTCCAAATACACTTCAAGCAATGGTGGCTTCTTTTTTTTCTTCACCAATAGTTTCCTGTGAAATACGAATATAAATACTAGTCTACTCTTTCTTTGGTACTTCTTTGCTTTAGGCACTAGGAGATTCAAATATATAGAGTATAAATTGAATACGCTAGCACCTAAAGTGAAAAAAGCACCGTTTACTCTCACCAAGGCATTCGATGCACTTCAATCACAGGAGAGAAGACGCCAGTGGGAGTGAGATCGGAGACATTATCCACCTCGAAGCGAATGAATCCAGATGAAGGATCATCTGCAATGAAAGGGAATTTCATTAGAACAAAGTAGTGTTACGAGTTCGGAAAGAACGGGATTTTGGATAAGGAACTGAAGAATGTATGGGATATTGTCCGAAATTATGTTAAAGCATTTTGACAAACAATAGTGGTCTCATTCCATTATTATTTCTCGCGTTCTCACCCTCGTCGATTAGTCGATTCGAAATGCATTCAAGACCGAGTGAGAGAAGACAAATGTGAACCATAACAAAGAAACCAAATTATTCGACAGAATTAAATGAGTTCGGACAAAATGCGTTTACATAATTTCGCAACTCTAGCTCAAACCAGTATGTTTATGTAGTTTCACCGTTACCACTCGCAAATAATGCATCATCCTATGGAATGGAATGCCAACTAACCATTTGAAGGCTGATTCGATTCGTCTTCACGAGTTTCGTTTTCACGAGCCTTTTGTTCCTCGGGGGCCATACTGAAATCAATTTATAAAAAAAAGAAAACAAACGATATTACGGTTAGTTTTTTCTTCAATTTATCATTTGTAATGTTCTCTCGTTCTTTCTGATCGCCGAAAGATCATTGCGAAATGAGAGATAAAGGCAGTACTACATCCTAGGTATAAACGAGTAGCGCTCAACACCAATTTTCTAGGATATTTCACTTTTAAAATACTTCCACTTCACTTCCTCTCAGCACGGACATCACTAAAAAAATGACCTTTTGTTATACTCAATAACGAGATAACAAATCAGAGCATCCAAATATTACGGTAAGTGGAGCAAACCTGGAGTAACTGCAGCCACGGTGCTTCTTTCAATTTTTTAAAATCTCGTTTTCTCTTATTGTTAACTACTGATTCAGTATTATGAGGGATGAATACCCAATCCACATACTGATACAAAATACTTGCAACAAAATGTATTAAAGATTAGAACGAAAAAATTGGCCAACATAATGCAAGAAAGATTGAAAGATGTAAAATTCTGAACGAACGAAAAATGCATAACGAAACAACGGTATTTATTTGAACAAGAATGGAGTGGTTAAAACAAAGAAGTGGCAATAATTAATCCGCGAGGCTCATCATCTTGAAATAGAGAACCATGTGAATCTCGTCCGTGTATTCATTGAAGCAATCTGACTTCTGGGAAAAACATTCAATAATTAAAGTTAGAATATTCCGTACCTGCAAATCCTTCACTTTCTGTGTCGCGTCCAATTGCTCGAGGCAGTGCTCCTGAGTATTCCAATTTTTTTATATTTACGGTTGATGTCAAATGAAAAGAAGTTAACCTTAAGGTTATCGAGACGATATCGTCCAGCGAGCATTAGGTTTTCCGCAATTGTGAACCTTGGATGAGATGCTGCTATGAGAAACTTCTCGCATCGATCGATAATCACCGGAAATTAAAATAAAATTAACCCACGCTTACTTTTCCAGAAAAATAAAAGCAAATTCGATGAAACCAAGTTGAACCATTTACGAATTGTTATTTTTCGCTAGGAAAGCTAAAAAATCGTGAGTCAACACGGTAAAAACGAATACAAAATCTAAACGAACATTTATCTTGTAAAAGTCACTGAGTCGAAGAAGGAAGTAGATGTTTTCATCTAAAAAAATACTTTCAATGAGGAGATTAGGAAATTGTAGGAAATTACACGTGATCTTCAAATATGGCGGATAGATCACTTTCAGCATTTCAATGAATTCCTGAATATTTGTCCTAAGTTTCAATTAATATAAAAAGAAAAGAGACCATGCGATCGACATTCTTCAACTCTATTTCTTCCTTATTCTTCTCCGTAAAATCACCGTTAAACATGGCTCGGAAGACATCGGAGTGAATAGAGAGATACTGGAGAAGAGAGATTATTTCAAGTAAAGTTTTTTTCTACATTGATCATAAATAATTAAAGTTGTTCATACCTGTTTGTTGGCGTATACCTTCTCTCCTTCGATCAACAGTGTAACATCGTGAGAAGAATCATTAGAATCAGTGAAATCGATACGGTACGATTTTCTAAATTAAATTAATTAATCCAAAATTGCAATTTATTGAATTATATACTTGAATCCCTTGATGTTCAACAGCGCGAACTCGACTTGCAAAGTTAGCTTATTGTCCTTGATGAAACCCTGTAATCATCAAGTAAGACCATGTATTAAATAATGAAAGAACCTTTTTTTCATCAATCGCTGATACCAATTTGATGAGTTCAGAAGATCCGGAATAGAGCGTATCTGTATCAAACTTGGCGACTCGCTAAAAAAATATGGGGGATGTCTGTTAAGATTTCAGTGGATCCTTTCATCTTTCAAGGTACTTATGGAATAAATATGTTTTACAGGCCCTAATAATAATTTTAAACATTGAGACAAAAGGGCTAACAAATAATATAAAATACCGTAATCTTGACGTTCTTCGAATCATCTCCATGATTGATCAACTGGAATTTAACATCGGCTTCGACGCTTCTGAAGGTGTAGTGTCCTTCTTTCAGGAAGAGAAAGTACGACAGATTTTCGTCATCAGCACTTTTGTAGAGGCCACTTCTCCTAAAACGAATTATATTTAAGCGGCCATATCTTATTTGCTCGCACCATGTCATTCCCTGTAGTTCGGTTTCTGGAGAGAAGATGTTTTCCTTCGAGATGGAATTCTTGTCTACCTCCCATCGAATGACACTTGACATCGCACCTTCTGCGAATTAATGATTTCACTTGCCCCACAAAAAGGATTTGAACCAATTCCATTCATCTTAAAAATCATATTCAGTAATTCTACGTGCTTATTAATAGTTTAAAAAAATTTTGAAAAAAAGATCTGAAGTAATTATCAAAAAAGATACCTGTAGCGTCGTTGCCTCCGGCTGACATAGTAGTAGAGAAACAGCACTAAAACTTCGAAATATATTGAATGACAAAAAAAAGAGAACCAATGAATCTTTTTAAGAACTGCAAAATTTCAGCAACTACCTGAAGTGGTTCAAATATCCATGATGGACTGTCCAACCATCACTAGCAAAGGCTCATTCAATACCAGCCTAATATTTTATCAACCGAAAATATTTATTGACTTAGCGATATGCACATACAGCTACGGGAAACAACGATTACTACAATACAATGCGGGAAAGATAAAAGATCAAACTGAATCTCTAGATGCATTATTAATCATCCAACAATTGGCAGATTCTCTCTAGAAGTGCAACTTTCGTCGTATCAGACATGACTTCGTATTCGGAAGTATTCTGAAAAATATACTGTTAAAAAGGAAAAGATAAAAATCCGGCCGAATTTGTTAAATAAACCCGGAACGGCTTGCCGGTGTAGAAAGTTTCTCATCGAACCTTCATATCCTTTACATCATCTGGCGTCTCGAGCTCATTGAGGCAGTGATCCTGATATTGGAATGAATGAAGTGAATTTTAATCAACAAATATGAATGGGTAAGGTTGTGTTTAGATTACTTTCTTCCAAATGGCATTAAATTGTTTTTTATATATATAAATTAAAAATAAATCGATATTTTCAGTGGAAAACATGCATCCTGAATGCATTGATAAAATAAGCGAAATCAAACCTGTAGACTGATGAGTCTATACTTGTCAGAGAGGAGAAGTTTGGCTGGGAGTTCGGGAAAGTCCGATGAAATGAGAAACTCCTCCGCCATATCGAGAACAGCCTTCACAATCAAATATTTTACATTTTCGATGCACAAATTTCTCTCATCCCTTTTATGTTTCATTACAATTAGTAAGTCTCTATTATATTTCGAAGCGAAGTAAATACATACATTGATTTGGAAGCGATCTGCAATCTTCAGTAGGAAAATAACAGTATGATCTGAAAAAAAAATTAATTTATTGAATATATATAAACTGTCAACGTACCAGTGATTTTACGGCAAGGAGGATACAGAACGTGAAGCAATTCGAGAAATTCCTTAATATTATATTTTTTTTATAAATAGGGCTAGAAAAAATTCTCTTCGTACCGTGTGAACGACATCCTTCAGCTCAATTTCCTTCCTATTCTTCTCAGAAAAATCTCCAAAGAATGTCGCTTTCAATACGGGAGAATGGAGGGCAAGAAACTACACTTTAGCCATTATTTCGTTCCGTTTTATTCGGCGAAAATACCTGACTACTGACGTAGATTTTCTTTCCTTCAATCACCAAAGCAACATCATGACAAGGATTTTCGGAATCGGAGAAATCGATTTGTGGAGAGGATCTGAATTAAATTGAATTTTTATATAAAATAATAATTTATTCTTGCCTGATCCCCCTCATTCTTGTGATCCACAAATGAATCTCTACCATGATGCTACCGCCTTTGACAAAACCCTGGAAATTACGCGTTAAATATGTAATTTAGGGTATACTTCTAAACATAAAGGATTTTCGCTTTAATCAGTCAATCAAAATACCTTATCTTTGTTGACCAGATCCTTCCAATCGATAAGCGCGCCACCGCGATTGCTTGTCGAATGATCGAAAGTGGTCGGTCCCTGAGCCAATAAACGACACTAGCATTGTTGTGCGGAATTGAGCATTCGGGATCAGGGGATCTTTTGGGGATGGTATGAGAAATATGTAATACAATAAATAAAATAAACTAACATGTCGATTGATGATAGTTTTGCTGCTATCGACATTAACAAGGACGTGATTGTGCTTTGCTTCGATACTCCACAACGTCGACTTGTTGTCCATACCGTATAGATACAGACAGAGACGATCACGCTCAGCTGGTTGGTACCGACATACGCATGCTTTCCTGGATCATACTTTATTCTCAAGCGTTATCTCCCTTTACACGCCCTACCACAGAACCCCGTCAACTTCGATTTCTTCCGAATATTTCCCGTCGACATCCAATTTGACTATTTCATCGACTTCGAATCGAATAATCGCGCCTTAAAACGGTCGAATGAAATAGGAAAAAAAGGATTAAAATTATTCACTAGGTTGCTTCGTCTCTCCTTCTTCAGTCTTGCGAATCTTCTTGGGAGGAGTCATCCTAAATCACTATAATTAGCAGAATAAGCACAAACCATATAATTTAAATTTATTGGGCATATTTAGGACGGATATTCTGAAATTATAATGTGCGTTATACAAATGAACAAAATGCAAGTGCAAATAGTAGTGCGGAAGCTCGAAACTACCGATAAAGTTCCATTTCATCCAAACAAAATCACGACTGAAATATACTTTATTAGCACGAGCTTAGTTATGTTACACAAGGATCCAATGGACGTATTTACAGAGATATTAACAATGCAGTCATTAAAAGATCGACAACTGAGCTTCTGCAGTAAATCTCAGATTAAGGTAGCTCTTCTTAGATTAGATGGACGGAGTTCCTAGCCTAGCGTTCTCCTTATCATTGATTTTTCTCTTTCTCTTCTTCTTCTCTGGTTGTCCTGCAAAAATTTTGTAATGATGATGCAATTCAACGCTACAGTAACCATAACTTAACCTGCCACAGAAGCATTCGCCATATTCTCATCCATCTCCGCGGCTCTCTCGACCGATTCAGCCAGAATCTGCAATTATTTTTGAAAACACTAAAAATGGAGACAAATTCACCTTGTGATCGAGACTGAAATCCCTGAGGCCAATCGAGTTGTTCTGAATAAAGGAAATTTATTTTCAAACAATCTAATAAATTGCAATTACGGTCTAGGAAAAATAATTTGAGCGATCCGAATGACGAATTCATCTCGGCATTCAGCGTGATTTCTCTGGACGAGTGAGTGTGGGAAATGAAGAGACGGATTCTTCATTCGTTCAGCCCTATTCCTCACGTTAACTTGGAGATTGATCTTGGCACCATCTCCTCCTCCATGCTTGCCTCCTCTGCCTCCACTCATCCGTCCACCTGTAACCAGTGGACATTCATCTCACGTCAACTCAGATTCATCGATTCTCCAAATAAATGAATAATAATAATGAACAGGACACATGTGGAGTGTGCGCCACCCCGCCCATTTTAAAAGTCTTACAAGCTAATCGACTACATATTTTCGAAAATGAGCGCACTATTTTTTCGCAACATTTCTCCACTTTCGAAAGAAGATATATCATTTTACTAGAAAGGGGAAGGGAACCGATGGTGGGATCGTCAACCAACCTCGAACTCCTTTTTCTCGCCCTCCTCCTCCCACTCTGCGGTTGTATCCTCCCAAGTCGCTCTCTTCACAACCTCGTCCGTTTCCACCCTGATCATATAAGGTCTTATTCATCTTACACTAGAATTGGCTCGTATTAAAATGATTGTTGCATTGCAGCACTTTTCAAGAGACTGCAGAAAATGTATGCACCAGTGCTTCGAATTGGGATTGTTATCTTCTTGTGAATTGGTAATAAATAAGGAGAAACGGCAAGAATGTTCACAGTCTCGATCGATATCTCCGCTGATTCCTTCAGAAGAGAAGAATTGATTGGCGGTCTGCAGGCGAGCGAAGGACGCGATTCAGGCTCGGTCCTGAAATTATAGTTGGAGGAGTGGGTCGAGGCCACCAACACCTTTTTAATTTCGAAACTGACTTCTTTCGGGACAGAGTGGGCGGAGCTCCGGTCATTCTTCTTCGCTCGGGCACCTTCCTGGCCCTCTTGACAATGGGAGGACCACTCACTCGACGAACTTCTTCCTTCTCACTTCCTTCATCCGATGAAGACAAAGTTATAACAATTTGCTCCTGAAACATGATTTTTTTTGTTGAATTGTCTTTCTTTCATTCCATGAGTCTTCACAAATTCACATGTTTGTTTAATTTCAGTGCCATTCAAGTGATTGCTGAGAAAGTATGCTCAGTTCCTCACCTTGGGCATGTTATCCGACGTCTTCTTCGATTCATCAGCAGTTTTCTTGACTTCATCAGCAGTTTTCTTGACTTCATCAACAGTTTTCTTGACTTCATCTGCCTTCTTAGCTTCATCAACAGTTTTCTTGGCTTCATCTGCCTTCTTAGCTTCATCGGCCTTGACTTGATCTGGTCTCTTTGGTGCTCTTACAGGTGTCTTTTCTTCATCCTTCTTTCTTCTCTTAGGCTCTCCTTTCTCCTCATCCGATTCTTCTTCAGAACCTTCGTCTTCTCCAATAGAAACAAACTCGAGGGGGCCCTTGAACAATGGAATAAAATAGGTAAAAATCCCTGCGAATTCTCACCTTGTTCACATAAAATCCGCCCTTCTTTGTGTCGAGTGTGGAGGGAACCAATTCATCGTGCTGCAATTGAGTCATATATACTACTCAAAAAGAGTGTGAACAAAATATTCCACTAGCTCACCACTGCTAAACTGTCAGTTATGTTATAATTAATTCACAAAACTAAGTAAACTAAGTGCAATTGCAATTGTAATTGTAAGTGATAAATGGAGAAAAAACAAACAGCTTCCGAGTCGTCAATGAATTCATCATCCAAGTCGTATCCGGCCGATTTCTCAATGAAATCATCCTCATGGAAGCGAATCTTTCTTCCACTCTTTGTCTTCTTATTTGGCTGAAAAATAAAATTGATAGGGTTAAGGTTGTCGATTGAATCACGTATTTGGCCTCAAGACGTCGAACAATCTCACGAGCTCCTCTGTCGTGGAATCTTCCATCATCGTCATCATCTGAATCACCACAGCCCTGCAGAATGATAATTGGTAAATGATATACCGTAAACGATATAATCAATCTTACTCAATTCAACTTACCAAATTCTTCGTGACTTCAGCGAAATCAAGAATTGGGTACTTATTTCCCCTCGGTTTGTGTAGGTCGAAAGTGATAATCGCGTACGGAACGGGCTTCTTCACTTCCTTTTTAGTCAACTCCAACTCCATCCTGAAAGAAAGAAATATAGTGGTATCACTATCAGGTACGAATTTGATATGGGAAAGACGAGTTTGCTGTACGTTTTTGCATAGTACGAATTATAATGTGCATGATAATGCAATAATTTCATGACCTGCGGGGGAGAGTATTTATCTGTGGGGTGAAATCTGAGTAAAGAGATATTTTCATCTAAATTTGCGAGTGTATTATAAAATTTTGGGGGTACACACTAATGTGAGGGGGCTAGCTATACACTGGTGCATGTGGGCAGCACACTATAACGTATATTGCCAGTGAGGCATCTGAAAAAGTGCGAGTGCAAATAGCAGTGCGGAAGCTCGAAACTACCGATAAAGTTCCATTTCACCCAAACAAAATCATTATTGAAATTTACTTTATTAGCACGGGTAAGTTATGTTACACAAGGATCCTTCACACAACGGACATATTTACAGAGATAATAACAATGTAGTCAATAAACGATCAATAAATGAGCTTCTACAGTAAATCTCAGAATACGGTAGTATCGTATCTTCTTAGATCAGATGGCCGGACTTCCTGGTCTCGCGTTTTCCTCATCGTTGCTCTTTCTCTTTCTCTTCTTCTTCTCTGGTTGTCCTGCAAAAATTGTGTAATGATGATGCTATTCAACGCAACAGTATCCATAAATTAACCTGCTACAGAAGCATCCGCCATACTCTCATCCATCTCCGCTGCTCTCTTGATAGATTCAGCCAAAATCTGCAATTATCGATTTTCGAAAATATTTAAAAAGGGAGACAAATTCACCTTGTGATCCAGACGGAAATCCCTGAGGCCAATCGAGTTGTTCTGAACAAAAGCAATTTATTTTTCAAATAACTGGATCTGGAGCGTCTCGAATAATGCAACGCCTCTTCATTCCGCGTGCTCTCTCTCTAGCACTCTGACCGAGTGAGTGGGCAGAATGAAGAGACAGTGTCTTCAATCTTCCAACCCTATTTCTCACCTTAACTTGTAGATTGAACTTGGCATCATCGAGTGTCTTACTGAGAATGAGCACTCTACTCTGTACTCCTTCACGTGCACGAACGAATTTAATGAAGAGCGTCTCCTCCTTCTTCGTTTGAGCGTATCTGCCAATGATTATTTTCGTATTTTCAATCAAACGTACATTTACAGTAGCAGCCAAAAAAAATCGATAATCCATCTCGCGAATTTGTAAACTCGCCTAATTGTTGCATCACATAACGCCGGTAACGGATCTCCCATCCTACAGTAACCCAATCTCAACCACCAAATTCCACTCTACGCTTTTCAACTTTTTTCTTTCTTTTTTTTTTCCCAACTTGAATTCACCCCACTTACTTTCTCTTGCTTTTCTTCTTTTTCTCCTCTTCTTCTTTCGCTTTCTTTCCCACATTCTCATCCACATTCGCGAGAAGACGTGAGAGAGCGGAGACGAGAGAGTGTGCTGAGGGAAGCATCTGAATTATCATCATGTATCACACACACTTTTACACTTTGGGCAGGAAGATCCCAATCCCCTCCCTAAAGAAACCGTAGGCCCATTGAATTGATTTCAGGATAATATGTCTCTATAGCACTAGATGTGTAGAAAAAATACATTTTCCTCAATGAAACCGTAGCGAAAATCAGGAACAGCCGGTTAAAAATGTTAGAAATTCAAATTCTTGAGCTCTCCTCACCTTCCACTCCCTAATCTTGAACGGTTTCGATACTTCGTGCAGTTTCTTGAAGAATTCATCCAGTGTAGTGAAGCATGACGTCAACAACAGCGTCAGTTTATCCTGAAAGGAAAATATCAATTAGATGGATACCGTATCTAATTCTCCTATCCCCTACCGTAGTCTACCGTACCTTGGCGAAATCCTTCTCGTGAAGATTCATCAATGACACGAGTCTTCTCACACAGATCACAGCACGAGAAGCGACAGCACCGAGGATCTTTGAGACTGAAATTGATTATTTTTGGTTCCGTACCGCAATACGACTAATAATAATGATTCAGCTAGCTCTCATAACATCGATGAAACTCCAACATTCCAGGATAATTTCGCAATCCAAACTCATTCGAACTCATTCGGTAGATTTTAACTAATAGAATGGTTATACTACACTGCTTGATTGATTGAGCAGCGCAATATAATCAATTCTCGATCGCCCTCATCCCCCATTACCGTACCCATCTGCTCATCGGATGCATAGTGCGCGGTGAAGTTCGTGAGAGCACGCATCTTGTCGAAATCGTCCTGAATGCCTCTGATCTACCATTAGATTTCACAAGAATGGGACTGTCAGAGTGAAGATTCAGTTTCTTAATTGCGCGTGCTCTATCAGATTTATCCGAGCGTATGTGAAACGAAGAGACGGATTTTCAAAACTGATAGACCTGCCCATCGACTTACCTCAAGCGTGACGAAGAGGAAATCGACGATTGCATTGGCGGAGAGAGGAGAAACGCAATCGAAAGTATCCTCCAGTACCTACGATGAAGTCAATGAAGGGGTTTTTTTAAAATCCCATACTTTCTTGTTCTGCCTGAGCATTGCGAAGGTTTAAAAAGGTTTGATAGCCTAGGCATAAACGGGTTTCAATATCTCTACTTTTTAAGGGGATCGCACTTTTAATATATTGAAATTTCAATTCCTCTCACCTCATCATTCAGCACGGACATCACTTGCGCGCCCAGTGACTCGAGGAATTTGTCGATGAAGCCGTCCTTAATCAATATATTAATTTGATTGTATGAATCTAATGTACGCACCATTAAAGATGGCAGAACCCCGATATCATCAAGTCACAGTGAAACATTAATCCGTAGTGGCTCAACTTCCTAACAATTGAAAGTCAGAAGCCGAATTATCAATCGGATTCTCCATTTCACCAACTACCCAACTCAAGTGGCGAGAGAGTGGGCAAAATGGAGAGACGGTGACTGGTATTTCAAGCTCTCAAATTGAATTCTCAATCTCACCTCATGTGGACTCCTCATCGCTGCCAGTCTCATCAATCGGAAGATCTCGCGAAGAACCGGGTTGTTTACTGCTTCAAAGAATGCGGATTAGACTACTCCATCCACACAATTCAATCTCATGTTGTTTTCTTTTCCATAACCAACAACAATGATTTAAATGTATTCTGAATTAAAATAAAATCCACACTTCTCCTTTTGCATAGTACTCAATAGACAGACGGGATAGCATTGCGAAAATGACAGCATAATACTGATTCTTCCTACTAGAGTTCGAAATACGGGTCGCCGTCTCTTCATTTCACATACTCTCTCGCTGCTCTGACTGGTGAGAGATTACGTGAAATGAAGAGACGATTACCCGTATTTCGAACTCTACTTCCTACCCTTCCTCTCGTTATCTCACCCGTTGAGTCTCCCTTCAACAGTTTGTTCACACAGAACTTGAACGTCGTCGATGGCGCTTTCGGACTGGTCGAGAAGGAGAGAAGATGCTCAACCATCTGAAATACAACGAAGGTAAAGTTAATTCCACATTAAAACCGATTTGGCAACGCTTGGTGATGTATACAGGTAAAGCCAGGCACGGCGCTCTAGAAGGTAGTAGATTCATCGACATCTATTACCAGTCACCAATTCCCTACGGATCTTCTAATTGTGAGAATAAACAACAACTAATTGCTATGATGAGTATCACATGAATCTCTTAACCATATCACTCAAAAGCTTCTACAACCCAAATATCTAACCTGTGAAACCTAATAGTGCACGCTACATTTTTTACCGGTCTTATTCCGCGATGGTTCTATCTTCATAAAATGGATTATCACTCACCTTGAGCAATGTCTTGATCTGCGTCTCTAACTCCGCCCTCTCTGCCTTCTTTCTCTCCTTGTCACGATCGACTCCCCCCTCTTCCTGAAGGGTAAATGTCTTATGAATAAAATAAATATCACGAAATTTAGGCAGAAAGTAAACCTGATCATCCGCCGATCGCACCATTCCTAGTAGAGCGGGCAGCAGTTTGGAGACCTGCAAGAATACAATTGAATCTTCGGCGACCACTTTCACAACTTGAGCTCAAGTACTTTCCCAAGTATCTCCCATGTTTCACACACGTTTCATAGCCATTACTGTCAAGTGACTACAATAGCTTTTCACCAGGTTTTCCCAATCAAAGTATCTTTTCCACTCACGATCAAATTGATATGTCTCATCAGTTCTCCATTCGTTCCGCCTTCCTCGTTGCCACCACGACGCCCTGATAATTTGCATAATTATGAATATATTTATTACTTGCACAGCCTACAGATCACCAGCAATTAAAATAGTTTGTACGCTGTAGCTACATTGCACATTAATACTCCCAATGCGTTTTCAGTTACAAAGAGACCACACGCAATAGTGACCAGAATTTTTTCGCTATAGGATAAGAACAGACGAAACAAGAGATGAGAGAACGGCAGGGGTCGATTACATAAATTTTCAAAAATGCCAAAATGTGTGTTGGATTTGCTTTTTCCTTCCCATATTCCCAAAAAATCAGCCAATTGTGGGTTGGATATGTCATTTTTCACATAGTAATCGAGCCCTGGAGAACGCGATCGATCAATAATAATGATTGAACTCACAAATGGTCGCAATCTTCTCGATTCTCTTCGGGTGTCGAGACAGCAACCAATTGAGAAGATGAGAGTACGCGACTGGAAGATACTTGTTTCAGTTATGATAACAAAAATCGAGACCTTCCAGATACCAATAATTTCTTCTGTGCGCCTAGTGCAATCTGCATCGTTTTCTCACGAACACTAACAAGTTCTTATTTTGTAAGTCATTTTTATTTATACAGTGCAGGGAGAATAATATCAAAAATTAACCGTTCACCAAATCTTGAAACACGCGTATGCCTACTACGTAGTTCACATGTGGAGATTGTCAATATCAATCAATTTCAGTTCACCCTAGCATCACTTAGGTTACCGCACTCCCAACTACAGCTCCCCTACCCCCTCCTCCCTCACCAATGGTCTGTGTCTTGAGTGTGCTGGCTGCCTGCGCTCCCTGCAGCCAAAGTCCGCACTCGTTAGCGTCGCCCTTGTAGAGGATGAGTAGCCATCTGAAGGAGTGCGGGTCTTGAACGGATAGGGGATGGAAGGGGAGTACTGTAGATGCATTCACAAGCAACCAATGCAGGCACTTCTGTTATTAACCTAATTTAATTCAATGATGGATAAATGCTGAATGCGGCGACAGAACTTGTGCACTCCTTGAAACACAAACGTCCCAGTTAGAAAAGATGCCATGTTTATCATCAAATTGTATGAATATGAATTGTCTAACCACAACAACATTTTCCGTTGACCCCATCACTTCACTCAATTTACCGTACACCCATTCCTCCAAGCAATACCGTACTTTGCAACTGCAATTACACTGCTGGTGCTCGTCCGCTCGTGCACTTCCGTGTTCGACGTCTTGTCGAGTGATTCGGCTGCCTGAAAAAGGAGAATATACAACAACAGAGCAGGCAAAATTTATTATTTAAACCAGATAAATGTACTTCTCATTGTATTCATATTTTTTCCTGATTATACATAATACCCGTGAACCAGCTATTAACCCTGTTACAATGCAATCTTCAATATCAAAATGATCTCACCATCTTCGTCTTCTCGACAGCCCACGTGAGCAGACTGAGACCGTCGAGGGACGGACGAGGCTCGTCCTAAATTGTTATGAATTAAATGTATTTGATTTAAAACAATTCAGACCAGGAATGACCAGGACCAGGAGTCAGAATGCCGTTTCATTCATTGCTCATTACCCGTGTTCTTTCCAATGATAAGTACCGTGTTCTTTCAATCATCTCCAATTTTTACACAATAACTTCATATAAACAGTGAGCGGTACACCATGATCCTGCTATTTCGTCTCCGGGAAAAAATACAATCATACCTTGCCGATCAGCTCCTCCAGCATATCCGCAAGTGTCGACATCGGAACCGGCACCTGCAATACCGTAACCTTGTCGGGTACAGTATCCAATCAATAACTGTCAATCAATCAATAACTACCGTACCTCGCAGCTCTTCTCATCGATATGTACTTCCTTCGCTTTCTCTCCGTTGTCGCCCTTCCCACGGACGTCTTTTCGTTTCACCTGCAGAACAACTTTTTATTGCCAGAGTTTCATCGCAATCAAAATCTCATGCAATTTTCACTTAAAATGAGGAGCCCGAAACCGTAACCTGCCATCTTTCTAACGAGCTCAATCTTCTGACGCAAGACGGAAAATCAATACCAACCGTATCCCTACCGTACTCACCATCACATCGGCCATCAGCTCCCGCAGCGCCTTCTTCTTTCCCATAATCGCGTTTAGCCATTGGAGCTGAAATGTTAGTTTTATTTTGAGAAAAATACGTGAGGCTCATTATTCCAAGACAATTCGCCTCAAATTCATAGTGAAGATGAAACATTCAATCACTTGCACATTGAACGAAGTGAAACGAAGTCAAAGGCAGATCCACCTTGAAAATCATTAACTCATCCTCTACCGTACCTCCTGTTTTCCGTCGAGGACGCTGACTCTCATCCATAGATATCCGATGAGTGTATCATACACTCCCTTCATGCACTCTCCGAAGAGAATCGTCGACCTGCCCTCTGCCGTCCCACGATTCCACGAGGAAATTTTGTCGAGGGCTGCAAACATTCATAGTTGTGAATAATTGAATTATATTTGTTTTTCTTCGTCCACCCCTGTGCGATTTATATTGATTGTGATTCGCTTTCTATCTTGTCGATGCTGAAACTTATGAGCTCTTTGTTGCCCCTGCAAGTGCGATTCTTATTGATAGTGATTCACCTTCCTGACTATTGAGACCTTGTTAAAACACAAGTATCACATCAATTTAGACTCAAACCATTTGCTAAAGTTGTATCCCCTATAATAACACAGTAATCTGCCGTACCCAACTCGTCCAATTCCCTCTCTGCCGCTCTCTTCGCCCATCCATTGAGTACTTCCGTCGCTTGATTGAGTAGATTGTCGTCTGGCTGGAAAGGGAGGAAAGGATTACGGTAGAATACGGTATGAGTACCAAGTAATCAATACACACCAGCACCAAATGACGGTGTCATTAAGTAACTTACAGAGTCGAGTTTCATACTTTATAAGGACCTCAGCAGCCATGGGGCAAACACAGTCAATAATATTCAACAAAAACTCTCATAGTTGCGCTCTCTGAACCCTCATGAATACGAGACTCCACACTAGGCAGAGTAGAGTTTCATAATCTTTATCTAAAGAACCCACTAGGTATTGAGCAATTCCATCACTGGACAGAGTCGACAAAAAAAAACTGACCCTCTGCTCATCTTCTCCCACGTCTACGGGCGCCGATACGAGCGTGTTCGTCACACTGTTGAGCGCCTGACAGAAGATCAAAGATCAATGATCATCTGGGGTCAAAGTACCACTGATGAGCTAAGTTCCGCTAATTGTCCGGGGGCTCCGCAATTTCAGAAAATTTTCTGTTAGGGGGCTCCGCGAAAACCATTTCGGACAACGAGGGGGCTCCGCAAATATTCGAAAATTTCTTCATGGGGACCTCGCATTCAGAAGATCTAGCGGGGATATAGCCCAGCAGTGCAAAGTACCCAAGTACGCCACCGTTCCGCAAGAGCAAAACAAATATTTCGCAAGCGCCTAATCCATTTGCGTTTCAGCTATTTAACATATCATGTGTAATCACTAGCAATCAATGTGTCTCCGGAAGAACAACTAAACGTCACCAAATGTTTGGACAACACGAAACAATGTCTGGAAAGGGAGGAAAAATCTCGACCACCCACGTAGATGAACTGCGGTAGGGCCTCCTTGAGATGGCAGAGACTCTCCGTCGATTGGACCACTTCGGCCGCCTTCCACTCGGGCATTGAAGTGGAATGACCAAGGAGGAGATCGAGACAGGGAGACGCCTGATGGAGGTGGAAGGATTACGGTGGTTTGAGAATAATACGGAAGGCCATGATTGATCAGAAGGAGATAATTATTCTCGATTCGGCAAGAACATTGTCAAGATTAAAATTCCACACGATATCAATCAAACGTGGAACCCGCATATTCCTAGATTACCAAGTAGCAGAAAATTCACCGTTACCAATGAGCAGTACTGGTAAATACATATGTTAATCTGGTTCCATTCATTCCATCGTAATCCCTACCTACAGTACCCTTCACTTACCGTAGCCGCAGTGTCTCTGGTCACAGCGTGGGCGAGTCCCATGTAGAGAGCGGCCTTGAGGGAGGCCGATTGAGTGAGACATCTTACAATGAGAAGCTATTTTTTTATTGCAAAGCTTTGAACATACACAGCTATCACTAGACCGACGACCGTACGTTTGTGTTTCATGAATACTACACAGCCCGGAGAGTTTCGAGTTAATTGATTTAAGGGTACTTTCTTTTCTGAACACACAAACTTGACATCATGCGACTTCATTCTCATGTTTCATCGCTACTATACAATTCAGAGTTTTTATGACAGCATTAATTAAGCGGCTTCGAAGATCGTATTAGCAGCATTCCAAATTACCGTACCTCCTGAGACACCCGATAATCTGCATGCAGAGGGCGGCATCTCGCGGGCGGGAAGTGCCCATTCCAGCCAGCGACTGAAAGGAGAAAATGCTAGTTAGTCATTACATTAATTAGCTCAGCTGAATGAACTATTAGACACCCGTCACCCGTCATTTATAAATCTTATCATAAATCAATGGGCCGTGGAAATACTCTTCCACTTTTTTCCTCCACGCAACCCACACCGATTGAGCTCAAGCCCCAATGGCACATATTTAGCCTACCATTGAAACTCAAGAATTCCTAGATGAATCTCACCTGTGATGAGAAAGTGGCGAAACTCTGGGAGAACTGCGATCGCTGACTGGCATTCGCGCCTCCTGAAGGAATTAATCAATGCAAACGACAATGCATTCCAATCTCAAAGTGCATTCATGTTTCGCTATTGCTATCAATAGACTTAACGTTCCATCAAATGTAATCTAAAGTGATCTTGTAGTAACAATCAAACCAATTGATATCAATTCACTTCGTACCCTCCCACATAACAATAACAAAACTTGCAGCTGCATTAACAATCAATCTCGGTTTCACAATTCCAATACATCCTGTCGGATTGCAAGTTCGTTAATTCCACTGCATTTTTCAATGAACAACCCCAGCAATTCGTTAATGCTCTGCTCCATTGTTGTTGAGTGAATGGGAACGCGTCTCAGTTTGACTCTGTGTACCACTACCATATCATTTGATTACCCTTTCACGTTACAAATCATGGGGGTTTGTTTATCGGATATAGCCGAATAATTGATACTTGGGTAATTCGTCATGAGGAAACCACCATGCGAAGCCTCGATTGGACTGTTCCCCCTTCCCCTCACCTCCATTCCTATTCAATGAATGGAAGAGCAACAGCAGCATGGTCCTTGTAGCCAGATCAATCCAGGTTTCACAATTCAATGATCCCCCAAGGTTTTTCAATCCGTTGATTTCTCATACTTTTCAAGCTTAATAAACCCCTATAATACCTAAATGCTCACCTCCATTCCTATTCAGCGAGTGGAACAGCAGCAACAGCAGAGGCACGGCGCACGCGACCGTCTTGTCGTGCAGCAGATCCTTCTGAAGAGATAAAGGTACTCATACTATTTTTCGAAGATGCAAAATAGATAGAATAACAAAAATCAATTTTCGAGCACTTGGTAAAACCGCGTATCGTGAACGAGTCAAAAACAGTAGGGAGTTCATATTGCGATTAGTAGCTCTCATTTATTGCCAAACACAAAAAGCATGCGAAAAAGTAGATTCAATGGCCAAGTAGAGCCAGGTTTCACGCGAGCTTCAAATCAAGCGCGAAGAAGACTCATGCAATTACTCTCTATCCTATCTTTTAAGAAATCTACACATTAATATCTCATCTTTTCTGAGCTCCAACCCCCCCCCCCCACTCTAACCAACCTTTAGCACGAGCATGAGTGCCTCTCTCAGATGGACTCGTTGATGGAAGATGGGAAGAAGGGAGCGAATGAGGGAGATCGAGACATCACGACGGAGTCTGGATAGGGATGGATGATAAAAGGGTTTTCACAGGTCGCAAGATGTCATTATCAGCAAGCCAACTTGTTCGCTTAATCCAGATTGTGAAGCATCAATTTGTATGCTTTGTTCAAAGCCGAAACTAAAAACCAAAGCGTACCCCACCCCAATCAGGCTACCTTACTCCTCTCCTACCGTACCTGCTTGCATACTCGGAGATGCTCTCGAGTACTTTCGTGTTGTTGAGGACGTCGGCCGAGTGCTCGCGCACCACCTCCACGAGAACGTCTGAGAGAGAGGTGAAAATCGATAATCAGGGAGAGAAAATCAATAATAAGAGTAAGGTAATCGATAATGATGACCGGACCCTCGACAGCTAGAACTACAGGACAGTTTTGTGATATGACACACAGAAGTATTTCAAACATTGTTCGCTACTGAACTTGACAGGGATATCAGCCAGATGAAACAACAGTTCACACAGGGAATTGGAACAATAATCATGCCTTTTCCTGGAAAAGACTTTATGGATGCCTAATTTTGCCCAAGATACACTCTTTTGAGCATAATCATAGAGTTCCAAACCGATCATTTCTCCCAATCGTGATTCCCTAGGACTCCCCTACTCACCGACAAGCACGAGTGCAGCATTGCTGCTCGCAGCCGATGAGATGGCCTCGACCAATTGGAGAAGAGATGCACCCACGGAGACTGCTGGAAATGGGGGAGATCGGATTGGAGACGTTACTCACGATTAAGGAATGTATTGTTGGCATTGAAATCGGAATAGACTGACTATCGACCAAGTCACATAGGCATTCACTAGATCATCATGTGACACATGAACCTCGCAGGTTTGTCAAGTTATACAAATGTCGTTTGCCACCTAGGTCATAGATCAAAGACCACTCACCGACCGGCTTCGCCACTACCACAGTCTTGATCACCTCGGAGGCCAGCATCCTGAAATAATATTATTTAAAAAAAATTGCAGACATCAAGTCTGGATCATGCAAGTGTACGAGTTGTTCCTCGGGTTCAATAATGCATAGGTCAACTAGAAAAAAACTCCCGAACGTGTAGAATATGTCGTTAACAATCGGGTGGCTATGGTGCTACCAACAATGCTCATTTATACTACTCACCATATCTTCGGCCCATTCACAATTCGTCCGTCGGATATCGCCAAGGGAGCGGCGCCCTGAATAAGTTTGAATCTAAATTTTTGATATTGTTTTTTATACCTAAGTAGACGTGGCAATATCGAAAGAGACATCTGACTCAGCAATTAAGAAACAACCATAACCTCAAATCGCATGGTTCGACCAAGCAACAACTAACGAAATTCATCCCCAAATCATCCATCCTTGGTCCATTAAAACTACTGACTATCACTGTAATAATAATCTCGATCTTGCCTATCTCTCTAGTGATAGTGACGATCACATCAGTAAGCTCACCTGTGGTGTCTCCATGAGTGCGTAGGCGACTTTCAACAGAGGAGGCGAAAGAAGATGCCATAGATCCACGTTGCGAACGAGTCGATCCACGAATGAACGAAGCTGCAAGAGGGACAGGATTACGGTAGAAAAACGTTGATATACGATCCTATTTAGCTCGGTGGTAATTATTTATTGGAACCGTTGAGGTAGTCTAGTCAGTATCAACAGACAAGAATGGGACATTATGCATCATGTGAAACTTATGCTCACCTACGAATTTTGGCAACATCACAAAAGTGAGTCACAATCTCTGAACTGTCTCGGTAATGATTCTACTCATATATATTTTTTTACAATGCGATAACGCGTCTCTATCAGTCTCAGCAGAGAAGAATAGGCATTATGAACCATGTGAAACTCATGATTACCTTTGATGCAGCTAGGAATTGAAGATAATAATTGATCTTAAATCAAAAATACCTGGCAGGTCAGCTCCTCCGTTACTCCTCCCATGCACTCCGCCACCCAGCCAGTTGACATCTGAATGGAGTGAATGATACTACCTTCCTTTTACTTCAAATGACAACTTCCAAATAGGTTAGATTCTTCTAATATACAAAATGACAGAAACAAGGCCACTAACTGTAGAACTATGGAATACATTGATGGTTCAGAGCACCTAACCAAAAATTCAAATTATAAACGTCATAATTCTTACCAATTCATTCTCCGCCCTGAACAGCTGTCCGATGCACTTCTTCAGCTCTGCGAGAGCTGCCACTCTGCAGGTATTAGATTTATTAAAGAATATATTCGAGAGGGATCGTTCGCCCTCCTCG
This sequence comes from Pristionchus arcanus, assembly GCA_900490705.1. NCBI lineage: Eukaryota > Metazoa > Nematoda > Chromadorea > Rhabditida > Neodiplogasteridae > Pristionchus > Pristionchus arcanus. The sequence goes on from LS487656.1 coordinate 148,139, forward strand.
TTACCACTTATGCAAGAATCCTGCAACTAAGATCTCGCTTGTTGCAGCGCTGAACTATTATACTTGTAAGGCAATGCACATTCGTCTGGAATTGTTCGCGCTTCTCACTGCTCACTATGTGATATCGATGTATCTCAGATATCGCTAGTTTAAAGATTTTTTTGTTGAGCCAACCATGACCTATCTCATGACACATCTCTGCAGCACAAGCCACCCTATTTCCAATCAGAAATACCCACGATACTCGCTTACCCCTGTCTGTCCGTGGCCACCACCGATATCAGCGCCGCGAAGCCGAACTGCGAAGAGAGAAGACGAGCCCGATCGTTCTGACAGGATCTCGATAATCTACCGTATCCATTAGTGAATCGGCACGCCACTTTTTGCACACTTTCTCGTCTGTCTAGCCGGAGAGAGCGTATTTAATTAGGAGAGGCGAATGTCGAATTGTCATCACCTTCATCCATCATCACAGGGGCTTCCGTGACCTACCGTACCTTGAAGAGATGCATGACTAGCTTTCCAATCACAGCGTGCGTCTGAATCACTCGATGGAATTCGACGATGGAAGGATTGAGAGCGTCGTTCGGTTGAAGGGACGAATCACCTAAATACATTCCTCTGATTCTGATTTTGGGAGGTTCGCCAAGACACGATCTATCTCAAATTTCAAACGCTTACGTAGTTCTAAGTTGAAACTTAGCTTCAACTACCAGAAAATTGTATTTGTCATTATTTGACACAGAAGCATTGGCAATAGTGAAACCAAAACATTATATCGCTACATGACTCACCACTGAAACATAAAACCAACAAACAATCAATTCCCCAGGAAAATGATAGTTTTGTGTCACTATTTTCACAAAAAAAGGAATACTCAACAATAAACTAACCTTGTCCTTGCTCTCCTTCCACTTTGCTGCTCCACACGTTGATCAGCGCCTGCGAATTGACATCATAAGACCAAAGATCTTATTTCTACACTCACTCAGGATCAATAACCGCATCAATGCTCACTCAGGCACACAATAGGGCTCGGAAGATCGTCAGCACACATGATTCAAACCCAAAAGATCAAAGATCAACCGCCCACCTTAACCAATCTCTCCCTCGCTCCCTTCTCCGATTTGCTCTCATCCTCCGTCTTGTCCATCACTTCGATCGTCCGCAGGGAACACTCCTGAGTGGAGATTAGGGGATTACGGTAGCCTTCAACCCCATTTCACACGCAACATCGATGTTTCACCATTCCTATTACTGCGATCGGTGCCTTGGATTCTAATTCTCTACAAACCATAATTAGCGTAAATAATAATAAATGTTAACCAATTGTTCATCAATCTACAATAATCGAACCGTACCTTCTTCTCATTCTCATTGAGACCCTCGAACGAGTCGAGTGCCTTCTGGAGATCACCGTGCACGTACGAACGAAGGACGTGATTCGCGCCACATTTTCTGAATGCTTATAAATTTTCGCATTCCTATCACAGCGAATAAAGAGAGGCTAAAGATAATAAGATAATGGAGGAACGAAAGATCGCCAGGTCCTAAATTTGATACCTATGAGATTAGGGACCACCATCATAATTGCGGATTTGTATTTCAGATGTCAAGACTCGTCGTAATCATTAGCCGATAGGTGTGGAATGACTTTCCAAAAATAAAATTTTTTAAAAAATTTAAAAAAAAAAAGATATTCGCAAATAGGGACCACCATTGGAACAGCCGGGGTAAAAATTCCGGAAAAAAGTGAGAGACAGAGCCGTTTTTGAAAATCCTGGACCGGGGTTTAGATTGACCAAGTTCAAGGCGGTCAAACTTATGATTTTTATTTTTTTCTATTTTCTAGTTTTACTTTATTGAGTGATAACTATACTTTTCCCTGAAAGGCCGCAAGTTTTGTTGTTATGGGAGCTCAATAGACCCCATGGACTACCCCCACACCAAAATTGCCAAGATTTAATTGCCATTCAAGTGCGGTATCTTCGAAATTCGTTGTAGTCCGAGTCGAGCTCGTAGTTTTTCGATCGATAACTCGCCTGCACTGTCCCGCATTGGCGATAGCCGCGCTCAATTGTTGTTAATACTTGATAAGTGACCCATCCTCGATGCCCTGAGCAATTTTGACGCCACGGTGTCAGTTCCCAACGACGGTGCATGCCCTAATATGGCCGTTGTCGCGAAACACTTGTAAATTTTCGATATATTAGTGCTTGCACTGTCCCGCATTGGCGATAGCCGCGCTCAATTGTTGTTAATACTTGATAAGTGACCCATCCTCGATGCCCTGAGCAAATTTGACGCCACGGTGCCAGTTCCCAACGACGGTGCAAGCTAAAATATGATGGAATTCTCATTTAGTTCGTGATTTTTCCAACTTTCGGCGCTTGCACTGTCCTTATTAGGCGAGGGCCGCGCAATATCGTTGTTTATAGTTGACTACCAACCCCTGGACTACCCTCTCCTCCATTTTGAAGCCGATCGGTCAGTGCCCGCGGATGGTGCAAGCTAAAATATGATGGAATTCTCATTTTGTTCGTTATTTTTCCAACTTTTGGCGCTTGCACTATCTTTCTTTTGCAAGGGCCGCGACCAAACGTTGTTGGTAATGGATTGCCAACTCATGGAGAACCCCCAGTGTGATTTTGGCGTCAATCGGTCAGTGCCCACGGATGGTGCATTGGGAAACCACTTGTCTTCTGTATTTTTTCAGCTGGTTATCGGGGGAGATATCACACAGAATCGAGGGAGAGCATTACACGGAATCGAGGGAAAGTATGGAACAGTGAAATTGAGAAGCGGAAACAGTTTTTTTCTAAAATAAAATGAAATATATTTTAGCCGGAACCGGGAAATAGACAGTCACAGCCAGGACCGTCACTAGAGCCGGAACCGGTACAAACGTCGTCTTGGCGTGGTGTAACTCTCGTTTTTCAGCGATAGACTTTGTTTCTTTTGCTAATATCTTTTTTCTTTTTTAATTATTTTTAATTTTTCCTTTTGGAAAGTCATTCCACACCTATCGGCTAATGATTACTACGAGTCTTGACATCCGAAATACAAATTCGCAATTTTGATGGTGGTCCCTAATTCGCAAAATAAATAAAGTCTCTCGCTTCAAAACGAGAGTCACACCACCGCCAGGCGACGTTTGTACCGGCTCCGGCTTTGGTGACGGTCCTGGCTGTGACTGCCTATTTCCCGGTTCCGGCTAAAATTTTAAAAAATTTATTTTAAAAAACACACTTTTCACGGCTCAATTTCATTCTGTCATGCTTTCTCTCGAATATGTGTCATGCTCTCCCTCGATGTTGTGTGATATCTCCCTCGATTAAAATGTAAGGGAACAATACAGCATATCAGACGTTTCCGTATGCACTGTCCGTGGGCACTGACCGAACCACGCAAAAATCGCGCAGGGGGTCGTCCATGGGTTGGGTGTACATTATCAAGAAAGATTAATCGCGGCCCACGCCAAAGAAAGACTGTGCAAGCTACGAAAGCGGTAAAAAAGCACGAACAAACAGTGAATTCCATCATATTTTCGCTTGCACCATCCGCGGGCGCCCACAGATCGGCATCAAAATGGAGGAGGGGGTCGCCCAGTGGTTGGTAGTCAACAAACAGCAGCGATAATGCACGGCCCTCGCCAACGCAAGACAGTGCACGAAAGATAGCGTTCGAAACATGCCGAAGTAGGAGCTTGTACCACCTATTTTTTGACGATATCTGACCCGGACGACCATGGAATTGCATAATTTTTGGCTGGGGGGTTGTCCATGGGGCCTGTGTAGCACACATATCGACAAAACTCGCGGCCTTTTAGGTTAAAGTATAATTATCGATCGATAAATGGCAAGGTCAGCGCGTGCAAAATCAAGTTTTGGCGATAACGGACGTGGACGCCTACAGAATTCCGCCATTTTTGGCATAGGGGTTGTCCATAGGGTGTATTTAGCACACATATCGACAAAACTCGCGGCCTTTCAGGTTAAAGTATAATTATCGATCGATAAATGACAAGGTCAGCGCGTGCAAAACAGAATTTCGACGATAACGGACGTGGATGTCTACAGAATTCCGCCATTTTTGGTATAGGGGTTGTCCATAGGGTGTATTTAGCACACATAACGACAAAACTCGCGGCCTAAAAGGTTAAATAATGAATATTGGTCGCAAAAGATAAATTTATAAGATTCGAAACGTTTATTCTATAACCCGGCTCCCGGAATTTCACCGAATCCGGCTTCCGGCTCTCAATCTCACACTAATTTATGGCTTTAAATTTCCGGCAATACTGATGGTGGTCCCTACTATGAGATTGGACAATCACAATATATAATTTAAAAACTCACTCGATAATCGCTACGACGCTCGCGAATACGGTAGTGCTGCCGGCCTCTCGCAGCCATCGACCGAGAAGGGCTGAGGCAAGTGAGGCACCCGTCTAAATATCAGAGAACTTTCAGAATTATTGATACCGGGAGAAACGAGATGCTATTGAATCCGAAAAAAAACTGTCTAATTTGTGATAGAGTAGCAGCATAAAGCCAAGTGGTTTGATAACAAAAAAAATGGTATTTCTTAAATTAATTTTTTTTAAATACCTTATCCCCTCCATCTGTCGATTCGAGCAGTCGACTCACGAGGATCGACACACACTCACGCCATCTGAAGTATATTGATCGACTATTGAACGATTAAATTAACCTTCAAGAATGAGTGAATTTATGTTTCACGAGAATGCCTAAAGGCATTTGAAATTTTCGGTAGTTTAATATTATCGGTAGTGTGAATACGAGAAAACACTTTTAGAAGCTTCCAAGGTCATTAATTACATGTGGAACTACTCACTGTTCATTGATGGTCGTCTCATCTACGCCCTTCACCTTGGCGGTTACGGTATCGAGTACGGTAACGAGCTGATCGACCGGGAATTTGGCTGACTGAAAGGATGAACAACCATTTCAGATTACTCTACATTATGGAGGTTCCAAACACGTTTCAAAGAGAAATCTGAATACTTGATCCGTGAACAGAGTGCATAAATCGACGAATGCGCTGAGATGGAATTTTCTCGAGAAAATATGGTCGAGAAGTGATGAGAAGTAGAATTGACGAGCCTGATAAACAAAACAAGTTGATACCAGAATAACCAGAATAACTTCTTTAAATCAATCCTCGTATGACTCAGTGTAGTATTCAGTAAACGAATGAGGAGTAAAGTGTGAAATGCAAATATTTTCACCAGAAATAACAAATGGCATAATGAACATTCACTTACCTCGCTTGCTTCCTTTTCCACAGTGCATACTCCCAGAATACTGAAGAAGAGTTGTGCAGACTCTACGAGATACTTGCAACCATCATTCGCCGATTCGGAGCGCAGATGGGCAATCAACTTGTCCTAAAAAAAGCATCTTAAATATCAAAAGCGAAACTTTATACTTTAAAAATGCTATTTTTACAAATTGTTAAAGATTGATCTACTTTTAACAGGGTAGATCAAACATGGAATATAAGAACAAGGTAGATCAAAGTCACTCACTGCCGGTAGATCAAAGGCCCTTTCTTCCCTAGCTTTTAAACAAATCGGAACTCACTAATCGGGCGCAGTTCTTGGCGGCCAACTGTCCGATGGCCTTATCAAATCGAGCGACGTCCACTTGCGATGCATCGTTTCCGTGGATCTTCCGTGCCTGGTTGTTCAAGTTTCGGATGTATTCGTGGATTGTGGAGTTCGCCCGTTGCGTGCCGCCTTGCGTCCCCATCGGCTGGGTCGGCAACATCTAAAATTGAATTATTTCTGTCAAAAACAAGTGTATTTTAATCAGAAAACGCGTCAAAACACGAAATGACAGTGGAGAAATTCGAATCACAATGCCCACCCGCGGTGGTGTAGTGGGTAAACGCCGGTCGCCATACCCGGATATAACGATACCGTAACGTTTCAGTTATTGACATTAGTTTGTTTATTTTTTTCCTCTTTTAATATTTATTTATAATCAATTATTCATAATTATAACATTGTATATCGTAAAATATTTAGTGCCTGTGAACCAGGTGAATAGCTGGCAATATTTTATGAAAATGAGAATTTCTCTGAGAGCTTTTCATCTCGCACAATCCTCAGATTGCATATTCGGTGGCGGACTGAGAATTCCCCTTTATTTCACTCAATCTCTTCAATACCCATAGCATTTCCACCTCTTTGTCTCGCAGTAGACTGTTGACATGTTACGATGACTAATGTCTCTTAGTCTTCTTTTCTTCCCTCTCCAGCTCTACTCTTTCTTCCCATAGTCGCTTCCTTTCGTCTCCACAATCTTGTCTGTTCACTGTTTTCCGAGCATGCCTGTTTCCTGTCTGCTTTACTTTCGGATTGATGTTTCTTTCTTCATTCAATCATTGTTCAGGGCTCTACATTCCCTCCCCTGATCATCTACACTTGATCATTCGATATTATCTACAACTGATCAACATTCGCTCTTTATTGTCAGTGGACTTTCTCTACTGTTTCTTCTGCAAGACTCACACGGATTCTGTGTCTATAGCCGGGCGATGAGGACACTTTCATCAATAAAGAAAGATGTCTGATGTGCAAGTGTCCAATGAAGACGCACGATGCAAAGAAGTACAACTCTTCGTTGTACCAAGTGCAGATTGAAACATTCGGCGGCAGTTCTCCAGGAGTGTACCCTTTTCTATAGACTAATTGTAAGCACGTATTTCCTTCCCCTGTAGCATTGTTGTAGCACACAAGCCGCTTGTACTGTAGTGTTATCATCGATTGCTTGTCTCATCTTGTGCCGATAAAGAATTGCTCAAGAAGTCCGAGCAGAAGTTAATCATTTGTCAATTGTAGATATAACTGGAATGGCATCTGAATTGGCAATAGTTTCTTCTTCACTAATATTCTATCTAGCTCTCTATCTCTCAGAGTTCGCCCATTGCTTCTCTTCATCCTATGAACACGATCTTTCCTCATTGCAGCTTCAATCTTGCCTTTTTCCGCTCTTGGACTGTAATATCTCCGCCATCTACTTTTTTCCTATTCATTAACTCGACATTTATCCTTCTCTTGATTTGTTCTCCAAGTTCCATCGAATCCTATTGCATCCATTATATCTGCTGTAATCGTATTGAATCGCACTCTGAATCGAGCAAAACTCTTTTCACAGTTCGTTCTGATATTTGCAGTCAAGTGTGGACCATATATATGCCAATTCACAATGATTTCCTCCTCAGTGTTGAACTTCCCTCACCATTTGGCTACTTTGCCCTTTCAAGAGGGAGGATGACCTATGACTTCTTTCTTCGCAGTTCTTTCTTCTCTTGGCATTTTCTCTCTCCTTTCTGCCTTACTGACACCTTTCTCCCTCTCTTCATCTCTTCCTCAATTTCCATCTGTTGTTGACCGTTTTCTTTCAATTTTCCTCTTCTGATTGATTTCAATGATTTCCGATTTTCAAACAAATCTTTCAGGGTTCTACATTCCCTCGCGATGGTATCAAACAAACAATCATAATTAATCTGAATGAGGAGAAGGGCGATTCATAAAAGAGGTGCGACCATCTTTTGATTAACCGAAATGTACATTTCATACTCTCTAGTCACATGTACATTGATCTATAATTTGTCCATATTTTTTTTGTTGCCTTCGTCAAGTTATTCCTTGATGTTGCAGAAGAGGGACAATCAGCGGAGGGGAATGTAGAATGAGTCATTCGTCTGCTCTTCTACATACAGTCTGGCATCCTCACCATTCTGTCCAGTACTGACTACTTAATATTGGGAACGACCGCGCGTGGGTATCAATAAACCGATCTTGTTTTCTGCTACTCACAGTTTTGGTAGTACGAGAGCACCTCCTGTGTTCGCTCCAACCGATCTAGCCTCTACCTCAGTTGTGGTTCCACAGCCTCGTTATCCACAGTCGCACGTTGTTTCGCGACACCTACTAAATTTTTTTTCTTTCACACCTGAACACTGAACCATGGAATAAACTTTTCTCTTTCTCTCTTCACCGAGTATAATACACCATCATTGGGGTTGATTACTGTGCTCACATTGAGAGAGTTAACATCGGCACCGGGGCCGCTATTCCCAGCTCTTCATAGTAAAGATATACCTATAGAATTTCCCCCTCTATCTCATGCGATTGTTTTCTTTCCTTTCATTGCTTTCCACTTGGCTCACAATGTCCTTACACTGGGCTCTTTAATACTTTTTTAAAAAATACTTTTATCCTGACATCAAGGCAATGTGCCTGCAAGAGAAAACATCGGTTGGGAGGGGATTGGGATCTTCATATTCAGTAACGGGGGTCAAGGGGTGGGATCTTCTTAGATTTTAGTTGTCGATGGTCCATCGAGTGTAGTCGATGGATCTTGAGTCTCAAAGTAGTCCATACAGCCGCCGAAGTCCTGAATTGCGTGGTTAAGATAAAACTCACGAAGCAGACTTCTTGAATGGGGCCTTTCTTGACGGTAGATCACGTGAGATGGCAAGAATCCGTCCTGGGCCCTCCTCTTGATGATCCATGTGGGTGATACTCGTCGGGTTGTACTGGGCTCTTACACTGAGCATACACTGGGCTCTTACACTGGGCTCACAATGG
>LS487666.1:0-11243 GCA_900490705.1 Pristionchus arcanus
TCTGTCATCTCACAATAGCCATAGGGCTGTAAACAGGCTCCCGGTGCTTGGGCCCAAGTTGGGTTCCCAATTGGGGGATACTGTACTTGGGCCCAAGTTGGGTACCCCTTTTTACTTGGGCCCAAGTTGGGGACGCACACCAGAGTTGTATTCCATCAATCACTTGATTAGTTTCAGATTCAACTTCTTCTTCTTCTCTTTCATTATTATCAATTTCATCTTCTCTTGCTTCCATTTCTTCCTCTTCTCCTTCTACTTCTACTTCATCCAAATCTCCAATCACCTCTTCGTTAACTCCTAAAATATAATTATCATTTGTAATAATGCGTTTATTTCAACAAACCGAGTGACGACGTTGCGAATGGAGATGGAATTCGATTGAGTGAAAGATGGGGAGATTTCTGTAATCGAGAGATTTCATTTATCTATCTCTCTCATATCCATACGGGTTCGGGTTCGGTTTGTTTAGGAGAGGGAATTTCCTCCGAGAGACCGAGAGATCCAACTGATGATTTCTTCGATTGAATAGGAGAAATATCTGTAGTATTCCCCTCCAGGAGTATAGTAATTAATCATCAATACCTTTTGGAATAACTTTAATCTTTTCTTTCTCTTCTTCTCCTGTACTTTCTCTTCTATTCTTCTTCTCTTGATTCTCTTTGTATTTCTTCAATCTTCGATCGACCTGTGAAGAGAAGTTTGATTCCATTCTATTTATCTTTCTCACTTCGTCTAGGTTTACTTTATTCGCCACTTCTTCGTGACGTTCGAATGAAGAAAGGCTGAAATTTGATATTTCAGAATCATAAAATTATTTAATTCAGGAAAATTTGAGGTGAAAACACTAACGTTTTATTGTTGAGGTTGACTGCTTGACTCGTAAGAGACTGACATGATTTATTTACGAGTCTTGAAATATAAGCGGATACCTTATTGAGTGAAGAGAGAGAATTCTCAGATCGAGATGATCCAATTGGAGATGAACAACGAGAATCTGCGTCACTATGAAGAAATTATTGAATATAAATGAAGAAGGAGAGTAAATGGTATGGAATGGAAGGGGGGGGGGAATGAGAAGATGGATAGATGGGAAGATACTAACTGATTCAATACACGCGACTACCCATGAAATACTACGACTACTCTAATCCCTCCTCCCTACCTCTCTATTTGCACGATTACACTAATTCGTTGCATCTTCTCATGATTATCATTAATTCTGATTATCAATTCATACCTCATACTCATTCTGCTGAGTGCTGTATTTCTTGAGTGTTCATCACTTAAATATTCATCTTTCTCCGTTTGTTCACTCTCTGGTCTCTCATCCACAGTCTGAATTACTCATTCCGTCTTTCCATTTCTCTTCTCTTACCTTTGCAGGAGGATTCTTCGCATATCTCGGTCTTCCATTCTTACTCACTACTTCGTATGCAGGCATTTCACCCTTACCCTACAAAGGATTCTTCCTATTTATTACCTATTACAAAATTCCAATACGACGACAAATTTATTTGCTATAATACCTTGAATTTGAGTGTTCCTCTACTCTCAATCTTGAATGCTTTATCAGTCTGCATTTCCAATCGATCCTTCATTGGTTGACCAATCTGCATACTCATTGGCTGCAATACAATCATCTATCATCAGACAGTTTATCGAATTAGAAAGATGAAAAGCAGAAAAAAAAGATGCAAACCGTTTTATTATTGCTCTCCATTCTACTTGCACAATTGACAGTATCACCGAATAAACAGTATCGAGGAGCACGAAGTCCAACCACTCCTCCCACTACAGGACCAGAGTATCCACCTAAAGAGAAGAAGATGAAGAAAGGGGAGGAGCAATGAAGACTCATCTATCTTTATCTGGACAAGATTTGATCCGGCTTTTAGTGGAGGAGATCGAATCTGGAAGAGAATCAATTAGGAATACTGACGTAAGAGAAGTTTGCATGCCTTGGACAACATATGAAGACAAGTGTCCGCAATCACTTCAGAATCGAATTCATGAGCATAGGGAACTCCGCATGAGATCACGTAGGATTCAGATACCGTTTCCACCTTCAAATATACATTTCACCCTTTCCTTCATTTGATCTGACCTTATAACATCCATGGACGTCAACGATCTCATCCAATATAGAGAATACACTGAAATATTCCCTCTCAATCATCAAATCCCCCCTTCATTCCTTACTGATTCAATAGATTCACAACATCAGCTGCAACAATTGATGCACTCAAGTCGAGGAAGTCACAGATCTGACCAAGTATTTACTAAATTATCCATATCTCGCTTGTTACCTTGATGAATGCGATGGTGACGGCGTCAAATGCCTATAAAATACACGTTTTCAGATAAGAAAGTATTAATATTCTCAAACCTGACAATGATCGACTCTTCCGGTCTTCAACATGGTATTGGCTACTTCAGGAGGCATCATCTGTACTAGAAGAGCTTTCGCCCTTCTCTTTGCTTCTCGAATCTCCTTCGTCATTGATGTTAATACCTGAAACTTCAATTGAAAGAGATCAAAGATCAATTTCTCACTTGACTTCTCTTCTTCTCTTCAGCGAGAAGTGTCTTTAGATGATCACTCTTCTGGATGGAAGCCATGATTATCTCTCTGAAAGTTCGTCAACTTCTCATTTGTTTCTCCTTCCTTACCGATTACAATCCGCGTCTCCATAATCATTAAGATAGAGTCCCATTCGGAACATCGTATCCAGTGAATCAACCCTGAACAAGACAGAGACGAATCATTTGATTACCACAAGGATGAACATACACGCAAGTTGCGAGTAGAAGGAATGTATCGCAGTGTTTGAGGAAGATGATTGGACCACGAAGGACGACGTATGAAAGAGGTTCTGAGGGAAGGAATTGAAGGAGATTAGAGAATGAATTGATACCATCATCAGAAGGAATTGTATCTTTCGTATCCACTCCTACATGATCTTCAGTGATATCATTGATCTTGAGAGTAATCGACTGTAATTATCGATTGCTTCTCTTCTCTTCGCCATAATAATCAATACCTTGGTCTCTTTCCGATAGACGGGATTCAATGATTCCATTAGGAAATTGCAGTTCTCGTGTGCGTGACACTGCAAATTCATGGAGATTTTCAATAAAATCTAAGATGAGATTACCCCCTCAGCAGTGAATTTGATGCATGGTCGTTGTAGATCGAATACGTCAGTCATTTTCTGTCCCATTACATCTGGCATTAGATTGAGCAGTCCCTCTCCACACGAAATTATCTGTAGATGGAATTGAATTATTCAATATCGTCGTCAAAACATTCACCGTAATCGATTTATCGAATGAGATGTAGAAGGGAAACATTCGAAGGAAAGAAATTGTGTCCACAGGGAGGAATTCATTGAGACTCTTAGGGAATTCATTGGTTGATCGTCTTTGATCTCATTCTTCCAACCTGCACTTTTTCTCTCAATTTCATATCTGCTCCTACAGCAGAATTATCGAATCGAAGACGAATTGTGACGAAGGTGAATCGACCCTTCTCTTTTAGTTTGATTACCTAGGATAAGATGTGCTTAGCATTCATCATGAGATACTGTTAAGAAGGGAAAGGTCACGATAACTCACAGTTGCTCCTAGTTCAGTGTTGTAGAAAACTCTTGCAAGCTCGATCAACTGTCCCATCACATACGCTATGTAACCCTACAAAAGGAATTATCTTTCCTGCACTTGATCTTTGATCTCTCGCCTTTCTCCTGCTTCGATAATGTAGAATCAATCCATTCTCATTCTCCATTGAACAGTAGAACGAAGGAGGCTTGATCTTCGGGTAACTAAAATGAATTTGTACAAATTCATCATTTCATTTTTTTACCTGAATCGGAAATATTCATGAATATTATCGAGTCCCTTGAGGAAATCACTGAATTTCCTCCCCATGACATTCATTAGATCTCCATATCCATGATAGATTAGAAATCGAACGAAGAATCGACCTGAATTCAATTTTTTGCTCCTCTATCGGATAGTCTGTCTTACCAGCCAATATTCCCACTTGATCAACATCCATTTTAACAATCTCAGCCGTAGCCTGTAATCAATCGATATTCTCCCATCTACAGTACTAGTAAACCTTGATGAGATTGGGTACGATATGTTCCGCATATTGATCGTGAGTCGATATTTCTTTGTCCGAGATATCGGCGATAGTCAAAACCTGCACGGAAAACAGTCCATCCACTTCTCAATAGCAAAAAGAGACTGTTCTAATAGGCGATCACAGCTCATTCTTCCCCTTCTCATCCATCAATTCCCTTCGTACATCCCAATACACCTTCAAAACCCCTTCGATCATGTATTAAATGTCCTTGTTTTCGTGCCAACCTCTCATTGCTAACAATGGAATTCTAATAAGACAGGATAAATAAAGAGGGATCATCATTGCATCTTCTCTAGATTCGATTATCTCCTCTCCTAAATCCTTCAATTTGTTCTTCTCTTCTTTATCCTCAATCCGTTCTCTTCCCTCTCTAATTCGTTCCTTTCTCTTCATTCTAGAGTGAGAGTTCGAAAAAGGGGAAAAAATGAGTAAGAGAGAGAGAGAGAGAGAGATGAATAGAATGAGAAAGTGATAAATGAGTGCCAGTTATTCATGGTATCCTCGAAGGTGAGAAAATGATTGAGAGATCAAGATGAAAAAGGGGAGAGAAAGGGGGGGGGAACCGTGACCGGAAATGATCGATCCCTACATGCAAAAGGGCATTTTTCCATTGGGAAGAAAGAGAAGAATGTGGAATGGAAGGAGCACTAAAACAGAAACAACAAGGGCAGTAAACATTGCTGTAGAGATTTGGAATGGTAAGAATGAAATGGAATGAAACCTGTTGAAGAACTGTTGTTCCGAAGTTCTCTGTGATCATATATTTGACTCCTTCAATGATTAGACCATACATTATTGAGGATTGAGAAGGATGAAGAGAGGACGATTGAAGAGTATGAAGTTCTTCCCTTCTCCTTCCTTCTCATTCCAATCGGAAGTTGAGGACTCCTTCCATTAGTCCATTCAATGAACTCTCTTCATTTACTGAAGGGTAGAAATAGAAGATTCTACTTTATCCATTAGAGAAATCTGAATTGATCATTTGAATGGCCATTCCACTTCATCTCTTTTCCATTCCCAAAACACCAGTTAATCCGATCTCATAAACCCTCTTTATTCTCTTCATCGCAACAAAGGAAAGGGTTTATCATCAATAAAATGAGATTGGCAGTAGTGATGAAAGGGAATACAGTGACATACTGTGTCCTTCCAAAGTATAGTGACGATCCTTTTCTCTCTTGGGTTATATCTGCCCTTGGGGGAAGGTTAAACAGTCCGAACTTGCTTGTCTTTCCATTTCATTGGAATGCTCCCAAGATGACTAATTTGATCCTTCTCCCTTCATGGCAAATGAGTCTCTTCCCACGGTAGACTCAAGATTTATCGATCACCCATTTGCTAATTTCACCCTTTCCTTCGTTTTATTGACCATTTAGTGCGATCCCGAGAGAAGAAAAGAGATGATCCCGGTTTGTTTTTCGTCTAATTCGATCTCCTTTCCAATTTGCCATGGGCAATGATCCATTAGAATGAGTTGAGATTAGTTTGAGTTGTTCTCAGACTAAAGTGCGAAAGTTCGATAGCCCATTGAGAGATGAGACAATGCGATAGAGAAAGTGAGAAGAATAACGAAAAGGAAAGGGCAATTTCGAATTTGATCCTCTCGATAATCCACATTCCACGACTGCCATTCATTGAATAATAGATAGCCGATCAAACATTAAGAGTGAAGTTTCTCCACTTTTTTGAAAGATGCCATGTCTGGTAATGGGTTGTAATGAACCATCCTTCTCTCTCGAACCAGATCTTCTTATAATCTCATCCGATCTGAATGGGATTCCTCTCTCCGAAGTGTCTTCTCTCTCACAAAATGGATTCTCATAAAGGGACGGTAATTCTGCTAATCTCTTCAAATGATTTATCGTCAATGTTCCTTTCTCTCTCTTGAGACTTGGAGTCGCCATTCCTGGGCGGAGATCTATTTCTTTTCTCTCTCAAAGGGAAGGAATGGGAGGGACTGGAGGTGGGAGGATATAAGGACATTCTCTCTCTTCTCATTCTCATTCTCATTCTTACAATGGGAGTTCAAGTAGCAACATCAATCGGCATATTCGTATCTGGAGCGACTCTTCTTCTTTGTATTGGTGCTACTTATTCCATATACTCTGATGTATCCGATATGTGGAATGAAATGGACAACGAAATCGGACTATTCAAGGTAACCTTTTTTCATCTTCTAAATACAGTCACTTCTCTTCAAATCTGTTTTGCGATAATTACGTGTTTCATTTGATTGTATTTTTTAAATCTCCATTTTTCAGAGTCTAACGGAGGATTCATGGAGAGACATGGTCAAATTGGGAGCAGGAACGGCTTCTAACAGACAACGTCGTCAATCTCAATATGGAGGATATGGTGCAGTCGGAACCAATTCCGATCCCAATCCATTCCCTGGATCTCATGGAAACTCTGGTTTCCCATCGAATGTTCCTTCTTTCTTGGGAGGTCCTTCAGTCAATGGAGCTGCTGGATCGAAATGCCAGTGCAATGCTGAGAATTCTTGCCCTGCCGGACCAGCTGGACCCATTGGAGCACTCGGAAACGATGGACTTGTGAGTTATTTAATGTTACCATTTGTAGGACGATGTATGCTATCGTATTCATAGTATCCATCTACCGTATTCCTTTATCAATATATAATTTGCAGCCTGGTCTCCCTGGTAAGGATGGCTATGATGGACAAGACGCAGAGGAATTCCAACAGGCAGGAACCGAAGGATGCTTCCAATGCCCTCAAGGAGCACCTGGACCATCAGGAGCCACTGGAAAGCAAGGAATGAGAGGAATGAGAGGAGCAAGAGGAATTGGAGGAATGCCCGGTAGAGATGGAAACCCTGGTCTTCCTGGATCCATGGGACCCACTGGTGCACCTGGTAATGATGGAAAGGTTGGAGATGCTGGAGAGAGAGGAAGAGATGGAGAGAAACCAATTGGAAGACCAGGAGCAAGAGGAGTACCTGGACCCCAAGGAGAAGAGGGACCTGAGGGTACTGCTGGAAGAACTGCCTATCCTGGACCCCAAGGACCCATCGGAGAGTCTGGACAGACTGGATACACTGGAGCTGCTGGAGCTGATGGAGATGAAGGACCTCAAGGACCTGTTGGAGCACCCGGAAAGGATGCTACGGTAAGAGAAGAGATTGAAACATCCATCTCATTCTCAAGATGGGTCAATGAAGTAGCACTAATTAGATGAGTTGTTCCCCCGGGCAGAAAAATGGAATAGCGAGTTTTGAGAGGGAATGAGAGAGAGAGAGAGAGAGAGAGGGGGGAGAGAGAGGGGGAGTGGAAGTTATACCCTATTCATACCATTGACCAATTAGTCGATGACGTCATCTATTGATATGGGTATTAGTGAGGGGGAAGGAGGGAGGAGGGGATGAAAGGGAAAGGGAGAATAAGCGTGCGAACAAGAGTTCACACTATCGAATGAGCGGATCGAAGAGATGGGGAGGAAGATGAAAGAGAGGGATGAATAAGGGCATTCTAAGATAGATCAATGACCATTTCAAGACGTGCCATTTGAGAATATGAGATGGGAACTAGAAGTAATCCAAATACTCGAATTATTCTTCAATCATAATTAATCCATTCACTTCTTTCAGTATTGCAAGTGTCCTCCTCGTTCCGATGTCCCCGATTCCCATGGATGGAGAAGAGTTTAAGATGGAGAATTCATTTCCTTCCCCAGTTGATAAATCCATTCCACATCAAACTTGTTCATGCTCGCTTATCACTGTTCACTCTCTTCCTAACTGGTAATCAACACTGAATCTCCCTTTATCTCCTTATCTCTTCATATCAGATAGAGAAGGATGGCCTCTTTCTTCCTTGGGTATAAAAGAAGGAATGGATGATGATAGGGAGGCTTCTCTCCATCTCCCACACGAGTTCACTCCAATGGGAGTACTCCAAGCAACTGGAGGAGCTCTCCTCATTTCATCTACTACTCTTCTTGTATCTCTTTATGCTATCTATTCAATCTACACTGATGTCACTTCCATCTGGACTGAACTCGACTATGAAATCGGAGTGTGGAAGGTAAGGACTCTTCATTTATTTGAGCTGCATCTGTATGAACCATTTCAAACCATGCTCCTATTAGAACATCTTTTATTGAACGTAGAATTTTTTCCCGAGCTATGCTCTTTGGATGCTGTAAACTGATCTGAAACATTGTAGTAGATACATCTATCCATTAATGGATATGATAAATTCGTTCCTCTATCGATAACTCTTTCAGGCGACCTCCAACGATCTATGGAACGAGATGGTTCATCTAGGAGCAGCTACTCCCTCTACTCGTCAACGTCGTGAGAACTATGGTGGATACGAAGCACAAGGAGTTCAAGCCCCTCAACCAGGCAGTCAAGGACCTGTCTCTTCCCTTTGCCAGTGTAATTCAGGTAATGGAAAGGCAGATGATGAACATGGAACAGGAGGATGCCCTGCTGGACCAGCTGGTCCAACGGGAGAAGCTGGCAATGAAGGACCTGATGGAGTTGATGGAAGAGATGGAATTGATGGATCTGATGCGAAGAACTCACAGAATGCACCATTCAATGGATGTATTGTGTGTATGCCTGGACCCAAGGGAGAAAAGGGAACATCGGGTAGACCGGGTACTAGAGGAATGAGAGGAGCAAGAGGACAAGCTGGTGGACCGGGAAGAGATGGAAATCCTGGAAGACCTGGAAAGATGGGATTGGATGGACCTCCTGGTGAGGATGGAACACCTGGAGCTGCTGGAGATAAGGTACGATACTCATCTTTCAATCGTAAATTGTCATTACAATTAGGGGGAGGGGCTAAAATATGGCTAAAACTCTGCTCATCAAAGAACAATCCGATGATAGAGATTCTCTTAATTTGCCACTCCTAATAGTTATGACCTACCTTTCTCCTCTGATCAATCAATGACTAATCATTTTTCTTCAGGGAGCTGATGCCGAGCAGCCAATCTCTCGTAAGGGTAATCGTGGTCCTACAGGAGATATTGGACCAGCTGGACCAGAGGGAGATAAGGGAGCTGTTGGTCCTCCTGGACCCGAAGGAGCTGTTGGTCCAACTGGTCAACAAGGAGAACAAGGAGCAGGAGGACAAGCTGGTTGTGAAGGAGAAGCAGGAAAAGGAGGAAGAGAAGGAGATGATGCTCTTTATTGTCCTTGTCCTAAGAGAAATGGAGAAGAATCATCATCATCAGAGGAAGAAGGAGGATCATCAGGACCATCTGCTCCATCTCATTCTGGTGGTGATGCTCCTGCTCCTTCTTATTCTGGAGGAACTGGTGGATATTCTGGAGGACAAGGACATGCTGCTTCCTCTTATGGAAAGAAGTAATCGGAAACGATTATTCATCTCAATAATCATTCTCATTTTGAATACGAGTGGTAGTGTCTCAGTGCAATCATAATCCCTCAATGGAAATCGTCGTCAATGCATCGAATCGTCCGTCGTCAATGATAAATATTATTATTACCATTACTTTTACTCAAATATTGTACAGTAATAACGAAAGAGGCAAACATGCATAGAAAATATATCAAATTGATACTATTTTAACGTCATCTTTCATCCTGCAAGAATTCAGCCGGTTAGGGCCCTTTCCACAGTTCACATACCGTTTTTGTTCTCATTCCATGAGGGTTAAGGTCGTAGTTCTTCGATGGGTACCTCTCAGTACCATTCCCCATCCTCCATCTGATCATTTCATTCGCCCGGAGGTCAAATCTCTTCCTCTTTTTCAGTTGTCACCTCTGCAGGTACGAAGGATCCCTTCTCTCCTTCTCTTTCCACTCTGATTGAGACTACAAAAAGAGAAGGAGGGAAGAAAGGTCGAAGTTATGAGAAGAGAGAGAACAGTTGATGGGATTGAATATGGTTGAGATGGTGGTTGTCTTCCTTCATCTTCTTCTTCTTTCTTCATCAATCTATTCTGCCCCTATTGATAAAGAAGATCGAGAATTGGAAGAGAATAAAACGGAGATGAGGGACTACATCATCTTCCGATTCGGTTTGACCATTTCGACCTTGTATTTTCTTTCGATCACTTTTCTTATTCTTGCCATTCCTTTCATTCCCGCAACAATTCATTGCAGCGATGCAATCATGTGAAGTTCCTTCCGAATGTCACGATAAGATTCTGTATGCTCTCAAGGAAAGAATTCCTCCTAATTGTGATACAGCGAAGAGTGATCTACTCAATTGTCTCAAGAAAGGTTTGTTCAAATAATTCTGCAATTTTTATAATATTAATATTTCGATAATGTTTCATCATTGATACTTAGTTCTTTCTCAACCAATAACTTTTCCCATCCATCAGAGCCCATATTATTTTGGACAATTATACGCTTCTTTTTTTTTCTTTTCACTCCTCCAACTGGTTCAATTGTCAAACTCTGATTCACACTGTTAGAAAAAGTATGGGTTGGACTCCACGAGATCTCTATCAAACTCTGCGAAATTGGTCACAGCTTTGGATTGCAACGTGAAAGTGAATAAGGAGTAAAGTCGTTGTCGTGAGATCTAGAAGTAGATACATACAATGAAGACAAACAATTATTCTCCCTTAGATAAACGATTGCATGTCCGAAATTTCACTGGTCACTTGCAAAAAGCCTGTAAGTGTTAAAGCAGCCCCGGGAAGATATGGCAAATACCAGGGTGGTATGTAATCGACCCTGGCGCGTCTTTTGTCTCCTGACAACTTTTTCCTAGGACGTCATCTGAGAGATCAAAGATCAACTTGAAAAATCGATCGTTTTAGTTTTTGCTCTATAATTCTCGAGCGCGTGTAGCTACGGCTTAGCGATCTGAAAGGGGAATGTAGAGCTCGCCGAGACGCGTCGCTGGGAATTTAAAGTGAGAAAAAATATTAACATACAGCCGAGTTGTAATTGTGGTGCAGTGGCTAAGAGGTTTGCTTGGCATGCAGCTGACCCAGGTTCGACTCCAGCCTGGGGCTGATATTTTGCCCGGTTTTTAGCTTGGTGCTGGATGGTCGGGGAGTGGTCAGGGAGTGTTTTCAAGTGTAATTCGTGGCTCAGGCGGTAAGAGGGCGGTCTAGCGAGCAAGAGGTTGGGGGTTCGAGTCCCGG
>LS487666.1:12079-115937 GCA_900490705.1 Pristionchus arcanus
CGAGCGCGTGTAGCTACGGCTTAGCGATCTGAAAGGGGAATGTAGAGCTCGCCGAGACGCGTCGCTGGGAATTTAAAGTGAGAAAAAATATTTACATACAGCCGAGTTGTTATTGTGGTGTAATGGCTAAGAGGCTCGCCTGGCATGCAGCCGACCTAGGTTCGACTCCAACTGAGGGCAGATGTTTTGCCCGATTTTTTGCTTGGCGCTGGCGGGTCGGGGAGTGGTCGGGGAGTGTTTTAAAGTGTAATTCGTGGCTCAGGCGGTAAGAGGGTGGTCTTGCAAGCAAGAGGTTGGGGGTTCGAGTCCCGGCCGGTGTCAACGTATTTGCTACTATTTTAGCATACCGGGGGAGGGTCAATAGATGCACCCGAGTACGGAAACCCGGCGCACCTAGCATGCAAACTCAAAATAGCTAAAATGGGTCGAATCTCCGCTAGACAATTTCAGAAAAATTAGGAAAAGTGTGCAATTATACTAAAATCTTACGGTTTACCCCTAGCGAGCGCAGCTCGGCTAGTTACAAAAGATAAACTTTCGGAAGACATAAAATAATCATTTGTTTCAGAGATTCATTCTCATCGTGGTTCATCTGATCTTCCTCTTGATCTCGATTCAATCTGTTGTTCATTTCCATCTTCCGGCCCTCTTTGCCCTGAAATATGCAAGACTTCCCTTCGATCAATATCCATGACTCCTCTACAGATATAGTAAGTGAAACAGTAACTGGATCAAAAATGAAAGCGATATTTGAACTATGAAAGTACAATATCTGTCTATTAAATTGCATTCGTATGATCTCGATGTGTAATCACGTAGCATGATCACGTTAATTAGAGATGATAGATTGAACCCAACAAAGAAAAGAGTTCATGAGTTCGTTCTAGGTCAATCATTCATTTCCATTCGTGGTTTGAGCTAGTGAAAATATTTTTGTCTGCGTTATTATCCTGAGGCGTTGATAAGAAACATTCCGTGACACCACTCACCGGATATTTTTTCGAGGAGGGTTAGTCCATTATTCCAATGTTGAATCATTTGAGCAACAACATCGTCACTCACTGTTCTTCTGCCTCCTTCCCTGGTGATTCTCAAATATCCCAATGTATTGAAGTCGCCCGTCATATTCATTCTCGTAAGGAAAGAGAATGCAAGAAACCCAGAGATTTCGACGACTAATCATCCCTCGATTCGATCTAGATTCAATTGCCCCCATTGTCATATCCTGTAGGCTATCCAATTATCACTTATTCTTCGGAAGTTCTCGTAACTTTGCATTGAACTCTTTGCTGATTAGTGCATGAATTGACAGTGATTTCGTCTCGAGGTTATTCTCAATCTACTACTGATAAAGAAAGATTCGCAACTAATTTGAGGAGCAGAGAAGCAAAAAGTGAAGAGAGAAGGAGAAGAGAAGAAGAAGAGAGATGAAACTGCGAATAAGGAAGGATCTCACAACACTTTAGTACATTCCCATCTAATGTACTCTTACCCATGATTATATCTGATGCCATCATTCCTTCTCTCTCTCTCTATCACATATATATCTCTTGTTATTCCTCCTATCATTTTCATCTCTTCGTCTCATCTTCGTCTCCATGACATCCCTCTTCTCTCTTCCGCCCATCCCTTCATTCCATTCCATTCCCTCCCTTATTCAATCCCCTCTTCTCACTCTGCAGATATGATATCTATTCCAGTCTATCACCAATATCTCATTTCCACATGTTCTAATTAAAGGAACCTTCGATTGTTTTGTTGGTTCTTCAGGTTAGTCGTTGATTATGGGTTAATTTTCTCTGAGACGCACTGCGTAAAAGGTGTTTCTTTTGCAAAAGGACGTCTTGTGGAAAAAACTTTTTTCCAACAATTTTCACTTTATATAGATGTTCCCTCTGTTCCTCCTTCTTCCATTCGTTTCTTCCCTTTTGTCTCTTCATAATCGAAATAGTCACATCTTCAATCTCATTCATCGAAATAGAGAAGACGAAGCCAATTCCACTCGTTTCTCACTTTTCGCCGTTGAGAATTCAGTGAGTCCCACTTGTTATAATGAAGAGTGAGAGAGAAGGAAGAAACCCTTGAAAGACGACGGCAACTGATCAATTACAATGAATATAGAGAAGATCTTCCTTTTAGAATGGAAGATTCTCCTTCTCTTCATTGTATTCTCATGCCTTTCCTTGTCCTTTTTCATCATCTGAAGAATGGGAGGAATCATCAGCAATTCTTCTCTTTCCATGTCATCATGGATCCGTAGTAAATACTGAAGCACTTAATGATTTCAAGAAGAAGTAACTCACTTTCAAACTACTGCTTTTCACAAATTCCTTCAGTAATCCATCAACTTTCATTCCATCTAATTGTTCTCTTATTCCGGGTCTTGAAATGGATTTCACTGCTCTTGAAATTGGACTCAATGTCACACTTAGACTAGATGGGTAATTAGGAGTATGCGATACATTGAAACAGATCCTATTTCAGTGACAAATCTCTTCGAGTCTTCTCCGATTCCTATGGCAGAGATTCAAATCATTTCGACCGTCCTCTAATTCAATTCTCATATATCAGAAGTGATGAGGATTGTGAATTATTGTGTGAGAATGCCAACTATTCCGTGAGTACAACAGAGAGAGAGAGAGAAAGAGGATGTTGATGTTTCTCCCCTCTCAGATCTATTCAACTCCTTCGTGTATCGGAGATGTGATGTCAGAGAATGAGATAGGTTAGTAGATCACTAGACGAGGACTTACACTTCATCTATCTAATACGAATTAAAACGTGACTTCGAATCATGAGAAACTCTAATGGGAATGTACTGGAGAAGGAAACATCATCGACTACGAATGAATATGAGATTGACCTCCTTCACGTTCAGATGTATGTGATATGACTCCCAATTGTAAATGGGAAGCGAGTGCGAGAGGAAAGATCAAGATCACTCGATTGCAACTGATGCACAAACGTAAGAAATGGAAAAGAATAAATATAATTTTGTATTCTCAGAAAGATACATAATAATGAACGGTTCTGAAGGAACGGTCTCTTATTTCTCTCCTTACATTGCTCACACCTCTATCAAAGTGAAATTAAATATCATTGGAATTTCTAGATTAGTTAATTTCAGTGTGTTTTCACAGTTGACGTTTTTCTGAAGGAAGGATCTTCATTGACTCTTTCCTATTCGACTCTCGATGGAAATCATTCCGATATTGTGAAACTTCCTGCAACCCATTCCTTTTACAAGTATGCTCGTTTCTTTAAAATTCCTTATTTCAACTTCATCTCAGGTTGAAACCTCTTTCAATCGCAATTGGTCATTTCTTTTCACCAATAAAAATCGAAATAACATGTCACAAAGGGAGTATCTGCCACATAGATAATCTGAGAATGAAGAACTGCGAAGGTTAAATGATTATTTAATTCTAACCCATACGTAATATTCAGATGATTCACCTGCAATCGAAGTGTGTCCATCATCTACTTCCCTTCTCTGTTCATCTTCATCTCATTCCAAATGTTTATCTCACGATCGAATATGTGATCTCTCTTCTGATTGTAGTAGTGGAGAGGATGAAGATCATTGTGGTCTGATATCTCATCATTATTCAGCTATTGCATCCTTCACAGATGATATTCCATCCTTCGGTCTCTGTGACTTCTCCAATTCTTCTATCGAATCATTCTGTACTAATTGGACTTCATCAGGAGATCTCAACGGAATTTCATTCGGAGAGGCCAGTGGAAGAAAGGGTGATTTGAAACGTATCGGCTCTGTGACATGAAAATATTTAGGCAATTCAATGAAGTTCTTCATGGAGAGTAAAGATCCGAAGGATTTGAGTGGTCGAAGGATAATGTTCACTTCTCCTTCTCTTCCTGCTACCAGCACTAAATTGACTGATCCACGTTCACCTCTCTTTAGATCATGCACTGTAAGCTATTTGGAATTAGAAAAATAATTACATAATTTCCTAATTCTAGCTCCGTTTCTCTTTTTGTGCATCTACTCGATTTCTCTGGATGGATTTGAGATGGATGATAAATGGGAAGATTCCGTTTTGGGATCTTCTTGCTAAGAAAAATACTTCGTTGGCATCACAAAAATGTGAATGGAAGAGAGAAGTCATCGAAATTCCTCCTGAGGCTCGTTTATGCAAAAATCAACTGTGTATTTATATTTTATTTAGAGCAAACCATACTCGATCTCCTTCGAGATAATCTCAACCAATCGAGATTCTTCTATTTCTTCATTCGAACTCGCTGATGTTTCCATTGCTGAGTCATGTTTCACTGATGGTATGACTATTCCACTCGATTCATCTTTCCATTCTCACCTTTAGATTCATTACTTACCCTTCCCTACGTCTACAATCTATGGCCATGCAATGGAACGGGTCCTCATCCTCCTTCTATCGAACAGTGTCAGGTAGGAAGAAGATATGGGAATAGAGATCTGATCATTGACCAGTCACGGCTCTTTTTGGGTCGTTGATTCATATGGAACGGAAGATGAAAGTCCAAATGGGGAGACGAAAACTGAGACGGAAGTAGAGATATTTCTGGAGAGATTTCAGAGATTTTACAAGGAAACTGACGAGACGGGACAGTTATTGATAGAGAAGACGGGATGGATGACATGGATTACACCGAGAAGTAATATGTATAGGCAAGTAACAATTCATCTTGAAAATGAATAAGTAATCAAGTTTAGAATTGAACTATGCGGTGCCTCAGGAGGTTCTCTTGATGGAGAATCAGGAGGAAAGGCCGGTTGTGTGGTCGCTATCCTTTCTCTCTCGTTTAGAGAGACATTGGAGATTATGATTGGACAAGAAGGAGAGAGAGCATCGATTGATTGTCGAGAGGTATGATAAATAGCCTCTTTGATCGTCAATCATGGCTAACTTCCAGTGTAATTCAACTCCTGGAGGAGGGGCGACCGTCATAAAGAAAAGACATGAGGAAGAGTCAATCTCAAGACCAATTTTCGTTGCTGGAGGAGGTGGAGGAATATCGAGGAAGAATATTGGAAGAGTCAAGTTCGAGAGAACACTGAATGCACATTGTTCATTACAATTAGTATTTCAGTGCCGATGGAGGTTCACTTTCTTCGAATATTTCAGAGGAGGAACTCGCTTCCAAATTTCATAACTGGCTGACTGGCGATGGATTCTCCCATGCTTTCTTCCCGGTTTGAATTTAGATTATTTCGTGTCTCGAAATCAGGAAAATATTCTTTTCAGCGGTTCACTTTCCACTGTAATGGATGCGAATCAATGGATATCGGATCTAATCGGGGTCAGTTTTTATAATATCATGGGGAAAGGAGGAACTCAATGTCATTATTCAGGTGGTCGATGTCCTTCTCCCTTCTCCATCATCATCTCAGGTGGATATGGTGGAGGAGGACCGGCTTGTGGTGATTCGCCAGGTCCAGGAGGAGGATTTATTGGAGGGAGGAGAGGTGAGAATACCAATCATTGTTTATGACGAAATGAGATTGTGTATTGAGACGACAACGAAACAGGAGGGACGTCATTTGTGTACGATCTAGAGATGATGCATCATGTTTTCGAAGGAGTGCACACTGGAGAAGGTTGATATTAGAGAGCAACGACGAATTACAAGTTCCAAAAGAGAAATTACAGGTTTCGTTCGAATCTTTCCATGTTCTCTTTCCTGTCCATCGAATCGAAGTTGTGTATTTCGATCTGTGAATCGAGGGGATGAATCCAATATGAAATGTGAATGTATAAAGGGAACGGATTGTTCAGCAATGGAAATCAATGGTGAGGGATTGAGTGAAGTATGCTATCTAGTTACTCCCTCTCAGATGCCTCCAACTTCTACTTCATAATGGCTGCTTTCTTCTGTGCGATTGCATTCGCTTTTCTACTCTACGGTAAGTCAAATCCAGTATAACGAAAGAAATCCCCATTGTTTAGGTGTAAATCAACGTCGCAATCGATTCCGTGATAAAATTGCATTCAATCGACAGATTCAAGAGATAGAAATGATCAATATGGATATGATTGATATCGAACACTTTGATTGTTTAGACAATCTCAATAAGATCAAGATACCTCATATTGTAAGGACGAATATCTTCATGAAGAAGTGAGTTCAATACGAAGAAGGATCTAAATATCCATTGTAGATTACTTGGAAAGGGTGCATTCGGAGAGGTATATCTGGCTGAGATTCGAGAGGAAGACGAAGAACCTTATGAAGTGGCTGTGAAGACTCTCTCACTCAAATTGGATATGGAAACTCAGATTGATTTCACTTTCGAAACTCTCACTCTACAGTCAGTTATATTTTTTAAACGTCAGTATGTAGGCGCTTATCAGTGTCGTTCCATCGAACACGGTATCTATTGCACAAAATGTAAAGACATTTCAGTAAATTGAACCATCCAAATATCGTTCGAGCGATGGGAATAAATACTGAGAGTGATCCATATTATCTAATTCTTGAGTATATGAAAGGAGGAGATCTTCAATCATTCCTCAAGATATTTAGAAGTGGAACCCTTAATGTTCCACCCTTGAACATGGGAGTAAGTCATCTTTCTACTCATAGTAACCAATCTAGTCAGAGTACCACCCATTCACGTCAACCACATAACGAAGCCTCTTTTTCTATATTTTTTGTTAATCTCAACGCAAATGCGAGAGATATTGTAAGAGAAAGAGAAAGAGTAAGGAATGACGTGAGAATGAAGTTTTCCCCTCGAGTGAGGGAGAAGGAGAAAATAGGGAGAGCGAATCTCGTTAACATTCTTATTGTCTCCGATACTCATAAATGCGTACATTCGAACCGAAGAGAATAAGATGATCTATTGAATCTTCTTGAGGATTTCTTCAATTTGGTCTCTGATGTGGCCGCAGGATGTGAATATCTCGAATCGAATCATTATGTCCATAGAGATATCGCTGCTAGGAATTGTCTATTAACAACTAGAAGAGAAGGAAGAAGAGTGAAATTGGCTGATTTTGGAATGGCAAGAGATATCTATTGGTAAGGAAATGAATGATTAATGGAAGAAATGAATGGATATCAGTGTGGATTATTATCGTAAGAATGGTCGTGCAAAGATTCCCGTTATGTGGCTTCCACCTGAGAGTTATATGGATGGAGAATTCACGAGCAAATCTGATGTTTGGATGTTTGGTTAGTCATTCTTCCCATTATTCAGTCCAATCACGAATGCCCTAAAGATAGTGTATGCCCCCCAATCAACTTTTCCAGGTGTCTTGTTATGGGAAGTTTTCTCCCTCGGTCACAAACCGTATCCTGGTCTATCAAATTTTGAAGTAATGGAAACAGTTCGATTGGGAAAGAGACTTCTTCCTCCCAATGGTTCGTTTGATTCTTTTTCTATCATTGCCGTTGTTATCACTATAAACTTGTCACTATAATCACTTTGTAGCTTCTCATTGTATCTGAATGGATCTAACAGATGATTTCTTTTCTCAGGTACTCCAACTTCAATTTATTCATTGATGCTATCAACATGGAAAGTCGATCCATCATCTCGTCCAACATTCAAACATCTGCTCACTTCTATGCAGAGTTTAGCCAATGATGAATTAGAGTGAGTTAGAATCAAAGTTTAACTGGAGCAACTTGAAACTGAACGATTGAATGCAACTTGCATTAATTCATAATCAAGTAATGAATAGTCCTTATTCATTCTCAGATCGAGTAAACGTCCTCCTCCTGGAATTGTTCCATGTGGATTAATGCAGACTGATGATGAAGGAGGAAGTATTCAAACGAATTATCCCAGTAAGTACAACTATCCATCGACAAGAGTAGTTCTCCATATCGAATGTGTATGAGTCTGAGTAGATAACTAAGTTATTCCCACTCCCCCGTATCTCTCTCTCCATATCAATTGGGTGTCAGTTGTGGGAGAGGTAGTCGTGGAAACCTCCTTCTTCCATTCATTTCTTATCTCCTTTCTTTATCTTTTCTTCCAGGCATAACTTGTCCCCTCAAGAAAAGACATGAAACAGATGAAGAAAGTGAAGATACAACTCTATTGATCTAGTCTCCCTTCCATCTTCCTTTCTTCCTTCTTATCCATTCCCATCATCGATATTCGTGTTGAACGACGTCATTCCGTTTATTCATTCGTTTCTTCGTAGATACCAATTCTCCTCCCATTGCCATTCGTACTCAGTTGTCTCCCCTTCATCTCCTTCTCTTATCTCAGATCTCTCCTTTCCCTACACTTCTTTCTCCTTATCCACGCAATAACAATACGATTATATGTATTCCCGTTGTTTCATCGTTCTATTGGTTCTAATTTATTTATTCGAGTTTCAACTATCTTGCCTTACTCCTCATCATTCGATAAATTATGTGATGCTTCATGATTTACTTGTGATTAAACGTCTAAGAATCATTCCAGCTGATCAGTCAATTCTCCTCACTCAATTGTCCTATCATAAATTGAATGAAGAAAGAAGGTTGAATGGGAAATGTGTGCGATTCCCAGTCGAATGCAGTCGATCCTGAACCCCAGAAGGTCAGTGAACGAATCTTGTCTTCGAAGGAAGGAAATAACTCCAGAATCCAGTGGCAGCCTCTCCCATTCCGCCACAGAATGAAGAGGAGGCACCTAAACATGTAGAACAGCCACGACCCCAAGTGAGATAAGGGAGGGAAAGGAGGGAGGGTAATACCTCCCATGACAGACTCATTCTACACGTCCCGTTAGTCGTGCAATATCAATTCGACCCGATTCACAAGTATCCAGTCTTATTCGACTTCTTCTTCTTGGTTAGTTTCACTCTCTTTTACCTTCAATGAAATCTTTCAATGACGTCTATCTAATGTTGCAAATAAATGCGAATCGAGAGGATTTGTACGTGAAAGAAGCCAAAAAAAAATGTATTTGAGGTGCTGCCGAATCAGGCAAATCGACGCTACTCGCACAAATACGTATTTTATACGAGCAAAACTACGCAGAGGGGGAATTATTCCATCGGAAGGTCTTCATCTACTCAAATATACTCTCTTCCATGCAGAAATTGATTGAATTTGTTCTATCGGAGGGGAAGAATTGGTCTGCTCCTGAACATGGGGTGAGATGAACTGCTTTTTACTCATTTTTAGTGACGAGTGATCATAGACGGACGGAATAACATCTGCTCAGAACCTATTTGATTATAAAAATCTCTTTTCAGGCGTATGCTCAGAATCTCCTTCTAGAGGAACCTCACTACACTCGATTTACAAGTGAACAAGAGAAGGCAATTCTTGCTATTTGGAAGGAACCTGTGATACAAGAAGCATATAAGAGAAGATCTGCTGTAAATCTCAATGATTCCACCAAATAGTGAGTGAATTTACTGCTTGTGACGTAAAAATAATCGTTCATTCTTAGTTTTCTCGAGAATTTCGATCGAATCAATAGTACGGAGTATCGTCCCACTCCCACAGATTTAATCATGTCTTATATTCCCACGATTGGAGTACAAAACGTCATCTTCACCACGAATAACAAAACTTTTCAGTGAGTATTTCAGTTGATTGAGTCCAAAGTAAGATAAGATTATTGTCAGATTATTTGACATGGGAGGGCAGAAAATGGATAGAAGGAAATGGACTGATATGTATGATGGAATCGATGCGATCTTCTTCTCACTTGCAATCTCTGAATACGATCAAGTTATGAGTGAAGATATGAAAACTGTGAGTCAATTATTAAACTTTCTTCCTATATTCCTAAATCTAATTCCTTCAGAATCGCTTGGAAGATTCAATGGATCTTCTCGATAAAATTGCTCACGAACCACAATTCGAAGCCACTCCAATCTTTGTTTTTCTCAATGAAATTGACGTATTCACTCACAAATTGACAGTGATTCCTCTCGAGAATTTCCTCCCTGATTATAAGGGAGAAAATACTGAAGATGCATTGAATTTCATCGAAGGAATGGCTCGATCTCGATTAGGAAGAACTGAGAAGAAGACATTCTTCATCTATCGAACTGTTATGGTCGACACAAAATCAATGGAGAAAATTCTCAAGGAAATATTCAAGAAACATCTCAAGTGATAGAATAGATCCCATCCCTTCTGTTGTGTGAAACGAGTACAATTGCAATAAATGCTCTTTATTATCGATAGAAGGAAGATACAATGATCTACTGTCTATATCCCTGTCCTTGCACTCCAGCATCAGCTCTCTGAGGGCATGAACAATACTCTGCATCCTTTCCAGGTCTTCCCTCTGGTCCTTCATCTCCCTGAGGTCCCTGAGGTCCCTGAATTCCTTGTCTTCCTTCATCTCCCTTGGGTCCAGCAGGTCCAATGAGACCGGGAGGTCCATGAAGTCCATCCTTTCCAGCGGGTCCTCTGGGTCCCTGGTCTCCTCTGGGTCCCTTGGGTCCGGGTCTTCCGATGGGGTGGTCGGCATCACGTCCCTTCTCTCCGGGAGGTCCAGCATCTCCGATCTTTCCAATGGGTCCGGGAGGTCCCTGCTCTCCAGGGAGACCGGGGTTTCCATCTCTACCAGGCATACCAGGGGCTCCATCAGCTCCCTTCATTCCTCTGGGTCCGGGTCTTCCGAGGGCACCAGGGGCACCGGGGGCTCCAGTGGGACAATAGAAGCACGAAGAGGTATCCTGCTGTTGGGGAGTCACATCCTCAGCATCAACTCCTCCCTTTCCATCAAGACCAGGGATACCATTGGGTCCGGGGGCTCCCGGGGTACCCTTGGGTCCAGCCGGTCCAGCGGGGCACTTGTTGTTGGCATTGCAATTGCAAGATGCTCCAGGATTCTGGGGGTTGGAATCTCCAGCGAATACAGGAGGAGTAGAGGGAGGAGAAGAGTGAGGAGTACCAGGAGAGGCTCCATGGGGGACGGATGAAGGAGGGATAGGTCCTCCAGGGGCAGGGAAATCACCAGGATATCCATTGTTGGATGGTTCCTCTCCAGGATATTGACGACGAACTCTGCGAGAAGTCTTGCCAAGAACGATGACATCTCTCCAGATATCATCAGTGGCAACCTGAAGGGAATGAGATTGGTTACGGTAGGCAGATATCACAGTAATTATCCAACTGGATGTCGCATAAAGAACAAGAGAAGTGGATAAGTTGTAATATATACAATAAGGCAGACTAGTTTAATGGAAGGGATAACTCACTCTGAACACGGAGATCTCAGAATCGAGAGTTCTCCAGAAGTCGGATACTTCAGAGTAGATATTACTCATGAGAACCATGCAAGCAATGAGAGAGAAGGCAGATAGAGTGGAAGCTATGAAGGCTCCCGTATGAACCTTCATTCTGAAAAGGATTAAGGATTATGGTAGGGAAGGGAAGGGAGAAGGGATAAGGAATGGCAGGGATAAGGAGGGAGGGAAGACAATGAGAACTGCGTAAGGATGGCTCATTTATAGGCAGGAGGGAAGGGGTAGAACAGGAAGAAAAGAACCTGCCTTGGATAGGGAATAAAGGGATGAAATCCACCTGAGAATCGAGAAAGAGAGAGAGAGAAAGGGAAAGTAGGTGAAAGGGAAAAGAGAGAGAGAGAGAATGGCTGAGCGGATGAAGGGAAGGGCAGATTGAAGAAGGGCAATGAAGAGGAGAATGAGGAGAAGGATATGGTGAGAGGTGATATGGATTAGAATGGAATAGAAATTGAATGTAAAAACACTCCAAAAAGCATTGATCCTCCAAAAATACCTGAAAATCGAGAAGGGTTCAGGAATGATTTCATCTCGAGTGAAACAAATGACTCATTGCACTTGTGATTAGTAATCACCAATCCCCCCATCAGAATCTCATTCACCCTCAGGATATTCGAGATTCAACCATCGATTCAATGGAAAGAATGAACTATTCCTTCATTGTTCCCGTCTCTTCATCGAATTGTCCTCGAATAAGATCAAATCAATTCGTAATCGGCTTTTCTCCATTGCTCGTAGGCAACTTTCGTATGACCTTTGTGAATCACGGGATAATTCAATAACATCTGTTTCATTCTTCATACTTCCTCTCTCTAACGAGAGCTACGAAGGACTCTTAGATCTTCTCTTTTTCTTCTTTTCCTTCTCATTAAATTCCTTCAGGAGCACTCTTTTACTGATCGTTCCCTCCTTCTTCCATCCCATTAGTGAACCTCCTTTGCACGTTCAGATGTTACTTCTGCATCTTGATCCGCCTAGTCAGCAGTTTATAGAAAATCACTAATTGTTACAGTTTGTTGATCAACCATCTTATGAATCAAGAAGGTCTATTCCCTAGCCCAGAAGCCTCCACCTTTTTCTCGAGTCTTCTTCTTCTCTTATCATGGGTGATTAGTACACATCTTGTCTCTTCTCACTCTCTATTTCACTCTATTCGACCTTCTCAACCAACTGTTTCTTCCCTTCTGAACACCATGGCACACACCTTTCACCCTTCTCTTTCTTCTCCCGAGAAGAAGAAGGAATCTTCTCCCATTCAGTCTTCCATTATTTAGTGTAATCTCACTCGTCTCTTTTTCTATCATGATATAAGGACTACGGTAGATGGAAGACTCCCTTTTCCATTACTAAGAACCTAATGTTAATTCGATCAAATCATAATAGTTTGTTCCAGTGTATTCGTCAACTTGATCTATCCTCAGTCCAGTCTGTCACTACTCCCATAACCCATCCCCATCCCCATTACTCTTTTGATGTATTCGTTCCATCCTTCTCTGTTATTGACAGTCTCTATCCATCCATATGCTTACCCTCTCTCTCTAATCTTTCCTATCACAGTCTTTCCCTCCTTCTTCGTCCCCTCAGGGGCCTTCCCCTCCTTCTTCTTCTCCTATCCACTTCAGACTACCACAGATGGTCAACCTCTCGTTTATTGAGAGCCCTTCCTTCCAATCCAATTAATCGGTCAAGCTTTTCTTTCCCCCACTCATTCTCTTCATTATAATAACACCTTTGACCTCTGACAGCTTCCTCTCTTCATCCATAATTCATCTGTTACTCTGCAATACAATCCATCTAATCCCTAATTGGGTCTTCTGTCCTTTCCTCCTTCCTCATGTAAACTGTAGTCTATCCGTGTGGTCTCTTCTCTCTCTCTTTCTCTTTCTCTTCTTCATACCAGTAACCAACTGAACAAAAGAAGGAACTTCTTCTTCTCTTCTTTGAGCCTTCCCCTTTCTATTCATTCTTCTTCACAGTCAACGTTAGTTCATGATCTCATTCCAATTCATTCCGATTGTAATCCATTCTACTAGTACACATCTCTCTCATTGTTTTCGATCCTTCATTTATTTCAGCCTCTACGTCCAATCATTCTTTCGTTCTCTTCACTTCAGAGGTCAAGAGGGAGGAAGGTGAGTCCTCTCTTCCGTGTCAAAACTAAAAACTTGAGTCGTTTCGTGGGTCGTGACGTTATTCCCACTGATTTCTCTCCTCTATCTTCTCATACTCAAATATCTCCTTGAATATTCTTCCTTCTCATCTAATTTAATTATCTTTTCAGTGAATGTTTCTCCTTCGTCGTCTCTTCAATTTCTCATTCGACGATTATTCTTCATCTTCAATGGTTCTCGTTCAATTGAAAGGTATTCTTCCTCTCTTGAGTATTCCCATACTCCAAATGGTCAATCTTCTCGATCTGATTTGTCCTTTCCTTTTGGATCATTGCATCTATTCACTCTTTCTTTTCCTTTCATTCTTCATCATAAATCTCTTCATCTCTTCTTTCCTTCTCTTCAATGTTTTCGTGAGTCTTCCAAATGTCTCAATTGAGAAATGACTACTTCGTCTATCGTAAATCTTCTACCTCAATGTTGCAATGAGAGTAGGAGTATCTAGAGGATTCTCCCTCAATGAAATACTTGGATTCATTATTTCGCTGTTCTCCAGTCCCAATAGAATGGAAAGATCATTCGGAGCGTGAGACTTTTTTTGTTTGCATCCCGTCGTCCTTCTTCGTGCAACCTCTCATTGAGAAATGGTAGAGGGCATGGAATATTAATGGTCATGCAATGCCTCGTGGAGGGGGTTGAGGGTGGTCAAGAGACGGGTAGGCCAAATGAACTAAATATCGTCCATTTATTCAATATTCTTTGCAATATCTGTTATTTTATATTCAGTAGATGATTCAATCAAAGATGGTTATCCTCTAATCTCTCTATCTATTCTCCAGTTTATCACTCGAGTGCTTTTCCACTACATAAAAACAGCTCTTTCCCTCGTGTTCCCCTCTTCTATCCCTCTTATTCTCACCTCTCTTCCAATCATTACTATCTCTCAACTACTCGCCAATCTTTTTTTCAATTTCTTTTAGAGAACATTGACACTTAGTGAAAGCGTTCATTGTCATTTCAATTACTTCGAATCTACGTCGTTAATTTCTAAACGGAAATTGAATCATTGAATCCCTCCCTTACTACTATTTCATCGTCCATTCACTCTCTTCCTTATCAATTGAATAGATAATCTGTCCATCATTCTCTTCGGGTGAACACCTCTCTCTCTCTAATGGTCACCAGTCTTTTATTCCCTCCCCCTCCCCCTCACTCTCCCTCTCTCTCTCTCTCCTTCCCTCAATGGACTATAGTATGTCCATCGTGTAAACTCTACTTCATTCAACTTCCATTTCTGGAGATTAACTTCATTTCATGCACTCAATTAGACAATGAGAAGGGATGACCCTCAATGGAATGGACTCTGTTTACGTTGAAGTGACCCCCGTTCCCATATATTATTCTCGTTAGAGAGGGGGAAACTCATTTCGACTACTTTTTCGTGATCACGCAGATGTGAAAGACAAACATTCTTCGATTGAATCGTCTCATTCCGACCACGAAACCATTTTCTTCGAATTTCCCGATTCAGAAGTTCAAACGAACGATAGTTTAGACGAACTATTGAAACCTGATCGATCGACTTGAAATATGATCTTGTTGTTATGGAATACTGTGACCTTCCGTGACTAGATATTGTCTCTCTGATTCTCTCTCTCTGCAGAAGTGCATTAGACGTTTTCATGTCAATTGAGTTGGGAGAGTGAAGAGTGATGAAGAGAGAGAGTGGTCATCCCTCAGTCTCAGAGAGTGGAGGGAGAGGAGGGATAGAGGGAGGAGGAGGAGGGTGTAAAAGGGGGAAACAGGCGTTGCCGATTGACTCGTATGCCTTCCGAATAATCACTCTCTTCTCTTCTCTCTCTCTCCTATCCCATTTCTCCCCTTCTCTCATCATTCCTTCATTTGAATATCCAAGTACATCTACAGTTACACACTCTCTTCTCATGCTTCATCCCTTCCCATCTTCTTCTCTTCTCTTCGTCATTCAATGGGAACTTTGATTCATTCACTCGCAACTTGCAGAGTTCTTTCTCCTATCAACTCATCCATTGTTTGAGTATCTTTATCAACACTGGTTGATATCTACCAGATATCAACTCATTTCTTCTGATTCACTCGGATCCCACCCCTCCCTCCTCTCCTTCCCTCTCCCTCTCTCTCATCCATTCAATCACCTCTTCCTCCTCTTATGTAATAAGTCCTCTAACTGGAAGGAAGATGACCAGTCTCATTTCATCTCGCAAACAATTCCATTCAATTCCTTTCTTATCCTCACTTCTGCCATACATCTCACCTTCCTTATTCCTATCGATCACATTCATTTATCTCCTCTTTTCATCCCAATTGATTCATGTAATTGAGTGTGTCCATGGGGAATGAGATGGTTGAATGAGTCCATTCTTCCTCCTTTCCAAAGGGGAACACCAAATGGAAGTCATCGATATCATCATAGAGACCGCTTTCTATTTGTTCATCTAAGATTGGTAATTCAACCGTGTCTCTCCCCTCTCTCACCCTCTAATCAACTCTCAGTAGGAGATCATTTCCCCTTTCTTCTCTCATAATCTGAATAAGGTTCCGAAAGGATGAAAGGGGGAGTTCACTTACCAGGAGTGACACTTATTCGAAGCATTCATGCTGAAAGTATCTCTTCGCTCTTTTTCAGTTTTAGTCGACCTTCAGGCGACTCCAGAATGTGTTTCTAATTTAGTTTTAAAAAGTTGGATCTTGATCAATTTGTTGATGATCTCACTGACCACGAGATATCAGTGGATGTGTTGGTTCGAAACGGCTTCTCCCTCTCTCTTTCCCTCTCACGATCTCTCTATTCCCTCAAGTGTTCTATCCGTTCGTCTTTCTTATCACTATCCGATCTCCTCTCTCTCTCTCTCTCTCTCTATTCTTCTCATCTCCCTCAGGACATTCATCATATATCACTCTTCCATTACTTGTTTCTTCATCTACCTCTCCTTCCCTCCTTCCCTCCCTTGTCCTATCACAGTACTAGTCCACTTGAAACACACCCTCAAGGGGTGATTGAGAGTACTTCCTTCCAATGATTTATCGTTAATCTTCTCAATAGATTCACACTCAAAAGCAGCTCCATCTACGGTCTGGGTTGTCTCCCCATCCAGAACGCAGCGGTTCCTTACGGTCCCGCCCATTTTGTTTAAGTAGAGAAAAATCTCGCATGATGTGAAATTAAATAATGTGGTAATTTTATTAGCTCGTTCAATAACTGTCAGATTGAAGAAGATTTTGCAAAAGTTCCGCGATTACGGTAAGTAAAATCGTCAACCCGAGTCTTACTTTTTCCTCAAAAAAATCTGTCAACACTTTTTCTACGTTACTGTTGTTTTTTCCTTTAGAATTGGTTTAATTCTTTAAATTTATTCCAATATTTATTGATCGGGTTCTCCGACTGTATCCCGAAACTCAACTACTACCCCCGCCCTTTCTCTCTGCCTTTTCATCCATGATCTACCAATTCCTTTCCGTTCTCTATTGATCGACTGACCTCTCATCCCCCTCTCACCGTCTCTCCTCTCTCTCTCTCATCTCTCTATGACCTACCCTTTTCTCCCGTTCGCAACGTGCCATCTTGACGTCTTCATGTTTACAGTTTCTCTTCTCGTCTAAATGTTCCGTATCTCTGAACTTTGATCTCTTCTTCTCCTTCTCTCTTCTCTTGATTATCTCTCTGTTTATCCACTTATCATATCATCCTATCACTTTTCATATCTCTCATCTCAATTCGGGCCACACGCCAATGTTGTTGTTCTCTTTCCTCCTTTCTTCCCAACTTGAACAGTCCATTAAGTCTCTGTTCCACTTCTCTCTTTATCATGCACTCTTGTGGGCTGGCTGATTTATCATTTAGAATGATTAGATTCACTTCTCCCTTTTTAACACCATGTCCTGTTCAGGTTACCGTAAACGAGAGATCGAAGGAGGACGAAATGATGAAGATGAGAAGACAATGAAAAGGAGTAAGGAACAATCGAGAGATGAGGTTAGACTCTCTTTGACTTGATCTTTATTCTCCATCCTCAAAGTGATTAGAAGTCTCTCCCTATGTCCTCCTCCTATCATGTCTCATTCATCCTTCTGCACTATTCTTCTTCACTCATTTTGTTTTCCCTCTGCTTCCTCCGTCTGATCTTTCCCTCTCTTCGTATAGATACGAGCAATCGTCACAAACTTTGTTTTCACCTCAACTTTTCTTCCTGGACCAATTTTTATCGCCCCATTGCCACTTAGCTTCAGTTTATTGGGGTAGTTAGATACTCTACTAAACAATGGTAACTATCTTCTCGATAGTAAATGGATTAATTATAGATGGAGTCATCAATATCTTGTTCTTCATTGGCGGAATCATCACTCGATACATCCTTCATTTCCACTTCCATTCATAGTAGAGAGAGGTGACGATTACATTAACATCCAAAGGGATTGAACTATTCTTTCTCTTGCAAAGGGAAAATCACGAGAATAGACGGAAAACGATTGAATTAGAGTATGAGAAAGAGATGAGAGAGGGGAAGGACTCACAGGGAGGTCTGAACACTAGAGTTACTCGCACTTTCAGTCTTTGTAATTGAATTGATAATCCAATGTTCGTGCCTTCTTAACTTCTTTCTTTTCAGTTCTCCATTCGATGTGAGTATCGCGAGTGAGGAATCTGCAGCGACCATCACACAGATGGAAGCACTTTCACGTATCATTTTAACCCTTTTTACTATATTTCTCTATTTCCCTATTTTACTGCTTACACTGCAAAGTATCGACGTCCGATCATTGTCATGTAGCTCATCAGCTCAAATTTGCGAATAACAGGGAGTGACATGAACATATGTCTTCATTCATATCCCTCCTATCTCAATCAATTCCTTCCTTGCAGTCAGAAGTACTCCGACTATCGCCTCTACTCTCACTCTACACAGAAAGAGACAGGTATCACTTACCGTAATCCGATTCAAATCTACAGTATCCCTCACAGCCCTCTCGTCCCTACCGTATCCTCTCACACGAAGATAGTGTAGCCCTTCTGGTAGCACAGTCAACGCAGGTACGGTAGCTCACTTCCTATTGATTGATCAACTACAGTAATATCTCTAATATCGTTTTGTTTAGGCTGTAGCAGAAGTGAAATCTCATAAGATGAATACGAAGATTCTGAAGAGAAAAAGTAAGAAGGAGAAGAATCCTTCAGGGTAAGTCAATTATATATTTTCCCTTGGAATGACCTATCCTCATAGCACAGCACATAACCTACCGTACCCTCCACCCACTCATACCATATCCTTCCCTTGATTCTTTCAGAGTGATCTATCCCTCTTACATCTCTTGTCCTGCTCCTCCCCTCATTCCATCTGGTCGACAACTTCCATCTCCTCTTTGCTGTCCCAATTGTGATTCTCTCATTGGACAACGTCTATCGGCTCCTTCTGGAATCACTCTGTAAGTTACAATTAACAATTTACCCTCTTTAATGGTAGTATAATACTGAAAAAAACTCCCTTACAACCCCACCCTTAACCCTTCTTCACCCTCTTTTCCGGTTACTCTCTCCTCACTTCCCATTATTCCGACTGACAATTTCCCGACAGATCTGATCCCTTCTTCCTTTCATTCTTTCGTTCTCTTTCTTCCCATAAATCTCGATACTTCTCAATTAGGATTCCTTTCCTCTTTTCCCCTCTTCACTTTGTATTCAATGGAGAATTCCCAGTCTCGAAGTCTCACTTTCTCTTCTTCTCTTTTGTTTCTGCCACAGTGAACTGGAATGACTGCACTCAACACTTCTTTCTCTTCAATATAGAGGAAAGATGATGGAAGCATCCATGCAACTGCAGAGATTTATTTGAATTTGATCTCGTTTGAACCTATGATCGTTGCATAGGTGCGAAATAGAAGGTGGTAAAAGGTGCGAACTCCGTTTATGTTTCCACTCAATTTGACCCCGATAACCCCCTCTTAGCAGTTACTCTCAAAGTACTTTCCATTCCTTTTCCATCTCAGAAAGGGGACAATTACCTGATAATGGTCATTCCTTCGTCTGTCTATCCTCCGTTCACTCGTATTTTATTGGGCTGAGAACTTGGAGATAATCTTATTCGATTGACCACTGTATCTTCTGCAGATATACGATTCGTTACATTCTGCCCCCCCCCCCTGCCCCTCCTTCCCTCTCCTTCTCTTCCCTTCTCTTGTTGAGTCCGTTGTCCTTTCAGTCCTTTCTTCCATCTGATTCTTGTTAGTTTCTCAAGAGTCTTTGACTGGAAGGGGAAAGAGAAGGGGGGAAATCATGGACAGGACTCTCACTTGATGAGACTTCTTCACTACTATTCTTCTCTATTCTTGTTCAACCATCGAAGTACTCTCCCTCCCTCTCTCTCTATTCTCTTCTTCTCCCTGCAATCAAGAGATTACTTCACTCATTCTTGTAACTTCTCCTTTTCCCCCTCAGGATCATCCAATAATTGTCTTCCTCCTTCTTCTTTCTTACTTCTTCACACTTCATAGACCCCTTCTCATTTCCTGTTGTCTATTGGACATCTTTGATCATCAGTTAATTAATTCCTCTCACTACTTTGATCTATTTGATGATCTCTTTTCCCTCACTGATCAATGATATTCCGTGATCTCCACGTGTTCACTCTTCTCTTTCGACTACTTTACTACAAGAGAAGTCTGAATCGGAACACTCCATTGTCCACAGAAGTAGTCCCTTTTCCCTCCCCCCCCTCCCTCTTCCTCCTTCCTCCCCCTCAATCGCCCCTTTGCCCCTTTCAACCTCCGAATGTTTTCATTCACATTGCACATTTCAAGTGGACTAACCTACGTAGAATGGGAGCAGTGGATTCACTGTTATGATAAAGAGAATCTCCCTCCCTCCCCTCCTCTCTCTCTCTCTCCCTCCCTCCCTCTCTTTCCCTCCGTGGAATAGGTAGAGGAAGTTTTTTCCATCTATTCTTCTATCTCTTCATTGTTTGTTGTCTTTCTGCTGCCATTCTTTCCCTCGGGTGAATTCTCTCTCCATTTTTGATCCACTCATCATCAAATTCAACTGGAAAGATTAGTACTTGTATTATTGTCCCTTTCCTCTTGATAGTTCATTCGAGTACAAGAGAGTGCCCTAATATCATGCAATAACAATGATTTCTTTTGCCATGAATTGAATAGAATCTCATGGGAATTTCCCTTCGTTTCAGAAGGAAGGAAAACGTATTGTTGAACAATTTATTTCCATTGGTGATTCAGTGTGGATTCTTTCCTCCCGTGGGTCGAAATGCCACTAGAAACGCCTCCTTTTCCCCCTTCTCCCTTTTATGATCCATGAGAAGACTAATCCGTATGACTACTGTAGTGATCCGTTGAAGGGGGTTCAAC
The DNA here is from genome assembly GCA_900490705.1 of Pristionchus arcanus. Classification (NCBI taxonomy): domain Eukaryota; kingdom Metazoa; phylum Nematoda; class Chromadorea; order Rhabditida; family Neodiplogasteridae; genus Pristionchus; species Pristionchus arcanus. The sequence goes on from LS487666.1 coordinate 32,796, forward strand.
TAACTAGTAGTCGTGATCTACCCTCCCCCCCCCCCCCAGAGAGAGAGAGAGAGAGAGAGAGAGAGAGAGAGAGAGAGAGAGAGAGAGAGAGAGAGAGAGAGAGAGAGAGAGAGAGAGAGAGAGAGAGAGAGAGAGAGAGAGAGAGAGAGAGAGAGAGAGAGAGAGAGAGAGAGAGAGAGAGAGAGAGAGAAGGTATTGGATAGAGAGAGGGGGGGGGGAATCAGATTGATCCCCCCTTCGCCCTTCCTCATTATTACAAGCTTCTTTGTTCTTCTTCTTCTTCCTCTGACCTACTTCTCATTGAATCCCTCCCTCTCTTCCTCTCTTCCGACGAGCTTCATCCCCCCCTCCTCCCTTCCTCCCTCCCTTCCTCTCATCATTTATCCCCCTATTCATCACTACCTGTTTCATTGCCATCTCCATTTTCTACATAGACTTGTTCTCCTCATGCAGAAGTGCCAGACTGCAACAAGAAGGAAGATGCTCATTGATCCCCTCCCCATCTCATCCCCTTCCCTCCCTCCCCTATCCCTGCCCCCTTCCCTACGTGAATTCGTCCATTGTCTCACATCTTCTAATCTATCTATTTGTCTACAACCATAACATCTTCTCTCTCTCTCATCTGAACCGTCCTCTCTTCTTCTTCTTCTCTCTACTCGCTACTTCTTACCTCTAAACACAATGGGAGTGAGCACACCTACTGGTTGTTGTACTACCACTCCTCTCTCCCTGGCTATCCCCAATCACTGGATTTGACTCTCCTTCTCCTATTGTCTGCCATACAGACCGAGTTCATTCCTACCACTAGACCATGTCTTTCCACTTCCCTTCCCTTCCCTTCCCTTCCCTTGATCCTTCTTCATACTCTTCCTAGATACTCTTTTATCGTCTCTTCAATCCACACCTTTTCATCTCTTCAATCTCTCTTCAGATCTTCCGTACTCGTATGCGAAATTGGAACGATTCGCCCCTCTGCTTGCCTATGTAATTAATCTCCCTCTCCCTCCCTCTGTGCAACCACCTCCCCTACTCCTTCCTCCCCCCTCTCCCTTCTTCCCTCTCTCCCTCTCTCGACTGATCATCTTTCACTTTATGATCTCTCATCCGCACTCTCATAAGCAATGCTCAATGCTCACTCTATAGTTTTTGCATCCTCCCTCTCCTCCCCCAGTTCCCTTCCCTCCTCCTTCCCTCTCTCTCCTCCTCCCTCTCTATTCCACCCTTGAAATGTCCTTCAATTTGGTTCTCCTTCCAATCACTTCACTCCCATATGCCATCACATGGACCGTTCTCTCTCCTCCCCTCCCTCCCTCTCTCTCTCTCCCTCCCTCTCTTCTCACCTCCCTTCTATTCATCTCAATCGGGCAGTACTTCACATCATCTATTTATATCAACAGAGTATCTCATAACTGCCCTATGGTCACTGTAGTCTCCCTCTACCTCCTCCCCCTCTCCCCCTTCCTCATTCCCTCATCTATCTCATCTATCAACTATCTACTTTGTTATTCTCTCTCTATCTTCCTCCTCTTCCTCCTCCATTGCATCCAGTATCAACTTGCTTCATTTTCTCTTCATTCCATACATATTTGTATAGTCTCTTCTTAATGTCGATGCCATTTTGAAGAGTGAATCAAAATCAAACTGACAGTTCAATTAGAGCATCGAATGTCGATTGATAACCTTGTATCGAAACTATCGAGAATGGGAGAATATTCGCCCCTTCCCTCACCTCTCTCGCTCTACCCTTCTCTCTTCCCTCTAAAGTCGTTCTAATCTCTTCTAAGATCCTTATCCCTTCTTCTCACAATTTCATTCAGTATAAGGTATGTCATGGTTACTCGGAAGGGTCAACAGAGACCTTTTTGGATGAGAGAGAGATCACTTCTCTCCCTCATTTCTATTATAACTTTCATCCTGTTTGTATTCCACTATTCCATTGATAATTCGACCTCCCAATCTTCTCAATGAATCAGACCATGCGTAAATCTATCGTTTAATTCTCATTCACAGTATTCATTCCTTTGCTCTCTTTGTTCTTTTCTCTTCAATCTTCTTCTCTCTATTTCTTTGAACTCTTCTCCTTATCATTATTTACATATTTACTCTAAATTCGGAGAAGGAATGAATCAGCTTGAGAAGTTTTCCGTTTCTATCTCTTAGTTACTTTCGTCACTCTCAAATGGTTAGAATCTGTAGTCTTCGTTTAGTCACGAACATGATGTTAGAAGTAGTTTGTCTCGAGTAAGATATTCTCCATTCTCTTCCATATCCTTCTCTTCTTACATCTCAGTCTCTCTTTCTCTTCATGCTTCAATGCTCTTTGACCTTTTTCTTTCTCAAGGTGAGAAAGTTGACGTAAAAGATTAAGTTGATTCGTTTCTCACCCTCAGAATCTTCTCGTTCTCTCTTTCTCACTAGGTCATTTCTCTTCTCTTCTCTTCTTCTCTGATAATTTGGGTACTTCTTTTGTCTTACACTATTCTTCCCACTCTGATCTTTCCCTCTTACTTATCACTCTTTTCAATAGACACAACACATCATTCAACTAATCGTCTTCCATTCCTTCCAATCATAGAACTTCTTCTATTCTTTCTCGAACGAACCCGTTCTCTTTCACTCATCTCAGTCTCAATCTCTCTCTCTCTCTCTCTCTCTTCATTCCATGCTCAGTCTTCTTCCCATCTTCCAATCAATCTATTCTATCATCTCCATCGGAATTCTCTTCCCTCCTCTCTTCTCCTTCTCTTCATTCTCCCTATTTGCTGTACTGATCAACGCCCTTGTTTCCTCTTCCATACAAGATTATTAGGGATCAATCAGTTTGTCTAATTCTTCTCGTGCCTTTCCTGAAGAGAGGAAGCAATCTGTGACCTACCCCTTCCCCCCTCCCCTCCCCTCTCCCTCTCTCCCCCTCTCTCTCCCCTCCCCTTCGATATCACCCTCTCCTACGCCTTACTCCATCTCCTAATCGAATAAGCAGTATTGTATTCTCTCTCTCTCTTCTATCTTCACCCCTACAGTCATTCCCTTCCCTCTTCTCTCCCTTCTTCTCATTCTCTACTTAGTCTTCTCCATCATTCTTCCGTTCCATCCTAATCTCTTCATTATCCGTTCCAGTCAGAATGAATCTCTCTCTCTATTCCAGAATCGAACCTCTATCGACTCGGAGTGAATCCTCTTATGGAGAGGAGTCAAACCACTCTATGAATTCTTCCTTTGTTTCGACGAGAAAAGACGAGGTATTTATTACTCCCATTATGAATTGAGTAGTGAATACTTTCCAATCATATGAACTAGTGTGAAAGTGCATCTCTCTCTCTTAGAAGGGGGAAACCCCTCGAAATGTCCTTTCCTGTCTTAGATCTCATTGATCCAGTCCATAAATGGTCATGTCTCATTGTGGTCAAGGGAGAGGAACGGGAGAAGAGAGAGAGAGAGAGAGAGAGATGAAGGAAGGAAGGGATTGTACTCGAATCAAACAAGCATTGAGGAAGAGAATGAGAGACTGAATCTATTGGCACTCGGCCATTGTTTCGTCGGAAGGAAAGGGCAAAGAGATAACTAGAGAGTAGGGAGGGATTCCCCCCCCCCTTCCCCCAAGGGGATGAGAGAGAGAGAGAGAGAGAGAGAGAGATTACTATGGAGGATATTCATGATTAACCATGATCTGCAGTGGATAGAGGGGGATGAGTAGGGAAGGGCATTGAGGGCAAGGGAGATTAAAGGGAGGGAAAGATCAAAGATCATTTGCAGGACGGTACTCGTCTATCGTTTCTCTCTTCATCCACTGGATATTCATCAGCCCGATCTTCTCTTCGATCAAATGGAGAAGAATCACCTGGAGGAGAAACATTCTGGTGAGAAGGGAAAGAGAGAGGAGGAAGGGGGAGGCAGAAGGAAGATGGAGATTAGTCATTCTGCATTCTCTATCGTTGAGTGCATGTTCAGAATGAAGAGTTCTATTCTTCATTTTCCCAATAGTAATCGATTCTCTTCAATGGGAGAAAGTGACGGAATCCTCTGAAAACACTTGGTTCTTTGTGCTATCTTTCATGCAAAAAAAGCCGTCGAAGAGGTGCAATGTTTCAACACGTCAGAAGATCTCCAATTTCGTTCTCATCACCGAAAATCAAGAGAGAAATTCGAACTTTTGTTGTTTAGAAAAGAGAGAAAAGCAATCCACTCAAAACACAATTTCCCTTCTTTTTATTATGTAATATCTCGGTTGTTTCCATTGAGAGAACGAATGTTCCATTCATTCATCCGACTCGAATCCTTTCCCATAGAGAATAAAAAAGAGAAAGAAACCACCTACAGTTCCATCCATTGCCTACTGACCATCCAAGAATTTCCCTCTTTGATGAAAGGAAGGCTCATTTCCCCTTTAGATCTGTGTGAGAAAAGAACAGAGAAGGGTATGATTCCTTCCTTCTATTGGCATCCCTTTCTTCCTCCCTTCTCATCCTTACATTGTCCCATTGGCCATTCGAGTGTACTCTGATTAGACATGCTCACATAAGTAATTTGTGATGTCTCTTCTCTTTCTGAGGGAAGGAATACCACTTAGTAAGGGTATTATCGTACTAATGAAGAAAGGAAGGAACAGAGGAGAGTAATGGGGAAGGGGTTCAGTAGAATGACATGACTATTCAATCATGTTTATGAGTAAGAGGAATGGGGAATGGAGGTTGGAGGGCAGGAATGAAAGGAGACAAGAGAAGGAAGACAATCAATTCATTTCAGTGTATCGGAATCATCTCAAATTCGATCGGATCTTCTCTCTCGATCTCCCATTTCACAACTCGATCGAATCTGTATTGAATTACTCGATACAGAGAGAACTTTCGTTGCTGATCTCAATGATATCATACAGGTGAGTTATTATTCCATCTTATCCCTTAGTATTCATCATTGGGATGGCTAACACTGTACAGTGTACATAATATGTTACAAGTTGTGCAGTGTATCTAAGTGAATGGGGGTCTCAATTAGGAGGAAATGGCGTGGTCTTTTGGTATGCAGACTGGCCACTTAGTGAAGAGAGAGAGAGGGAATGGAACGAGTGATGGGAACGGAATTGATAAGTGGAAAACACTGCTTCGTACTACTATTTATTAACGAAGCAGCGTTACGGTCACATTGAATCAGGGGGTCATTAAAGGCGATAATGGAAATTTCAAAAAACAAGAGTATTTGCAGGGTTATCTCAACTTCATGGTCTCTCATCGTGAATCATTGGGAGTAACAGTGGATGAAATCTCTTCTCTCTTTGGATGCATCGAGAGAATATTCGCCCTCAATCGAACACTATTCGTTCAATTGGATGCTGCAAAACTTGATGCTGCTAAGGTGAACTATCTACCTCGTCAAGAATGATCTTTGATCTTTATTTTTGTTTATTTTGCGAACATATTTTTGAATCAGACAGCGTTAGATTTGCTAACATAGGAAATATGGAAACAATAGTGAGAATGATCTTTGATCTTTCCTCTTTCAGATGTGTCAATGTTTCATCGACAATGCTAGTCGATTCGATGATTACGTAACATATTGCACCAACTACCAGAGGTATTTCGTCTATCTAGAGATCAAAGATCAATCCTCCTCTTTCTTGAGAATGCTATCGACGTTGTGTACTCTCTCATCTCGTCCATCAGTCTCTGCAGCTCTAAAAGAGAGACAGATTTCCCTTGGTCATCCACTTCCTCTCTCTGCTTATCTTCTCAAACCAGTTCAGAGGATATTGAAATATCATCTATTCATCGAGGTTAGTCATGAATTTATAATAATAGTTATTACCTATTTCCGATGCGCAAATTGATGGGAAATTACATTATTAAGGTACCAAAAAGAGTGGGGTCTGATATTTATCTGATAGTGGATTATTGATCGTTCTTCAGAATATTCTTCGTGAGTTGGAATCATCAAATGCAGTGGAAGAAAAGCGAAGAGTAGCGAAGAAAGCATTAGATGAAATGACGAGTCAGGTAAGGGATGAATGATCTTTGATCTATCCTTCCTTCCTCTCTCAGGCTTCTCGAATGAATGATGAGAAGAAGAAGAGTGAACATGCGGAAAGAGTTGATCAATTACAGAGGATTCTCACTCAATGGAGTAATCAACAGGTTTGTTAATGATGATCCGATTAATTAATGGTGTAATTAAGAGGGAACGAATAAATGGACATCATCGATCATTGCAGACTCCCGATTTGACTGCTTATGGAGAACTTCTTCTCGAGGCACAATTCAGATTGGCTGGAGCGAAGACTATGAGACAATTGTTCCTTTTTGAGGTGAGAGAATTGAGATATTGAAGATATATTGTGAAAACTGTATGATTGATAATCGTGACAGACTATTGAGTAACATCCATCAAATTAAATAAAAACAGTTTAATTGCAGGAGATGCTTCTAATCGCTAAACAACGTAGTGGTCATCTAGTAGTCAAGGACTTTATCATGGTCAGTCAATTCATCATATTTTCCTTCAATCCTTGATTTCTTCCCTTTCAGTGTTCTAATCTAATGTTGAATGAATCGATCTCATCTGATCCTCTCTCATTCCAAGTTCTCTCATTCGATTCCCCTCGTGCTCAATATGTATTCCTTGCTAATAACACGGAACAGAAGAAAGTGTGGATGAGAGAATTGAAGAGAGCGGTACTCGATCATTTTGAGGTATGCAAGGGCGAAGGGGTCGAGTATTCACTTTAATGTTCAGGTTGAAATTCCCGAGGAGACGAAACGATTGATGTTGAGTATCGACAATACTCAAGTGAAGATTCCATTCGGAAGACCCGAATTCGCTGATGTGAAACAATCAAAGAAAATACCGAAATATCTTGAGAAGAGAAGGAAATCAGTGGAAAGTCGAGATAGAAGAAGAAGTTTATCCACTTCAAGATTAGCACAATCGAATAGTCAGGTGAGAGAAGCTTAATCCCTGAGGAGAGGATGGTTAAATGACGGATATGGTTGCTCGTTGGAGTTTGCCTGGGTAGCTGTAATTAGAATGAATTGTGTCTGTTTAGATCTCGATAACTCCTAAGTCTTCCACTCCATCCGCTCACAAATGTACTTGTGGAATGGAACCAATGAGCAGTGTGAGTCCATTCATTTCATTCCCATTCTCAATCTCTCTTTCATTCAGGGAATCACTCATAATCGAGCTCTTTCCTCTTCTACAATGGACTTCAATGAATCCCTTCCTGCCCAATTGAATGCAACCAGTGAGTGATCTTTGATCTTTCTCCTCTAATCTTCTTCCTCTCTTCAGCTCCTTCTCCCTCGTCTTCTTTTTCATTCTTCAGTCGTAAGAAGAGTACTCCAACTACTGAATCGGGAAGAGGAAGATTCTTCCAAGCGAGAAAGACGAGACAATTACCACCTACTGGAAGGGTATCTTCACTATATTACTATTTAGAAAAAAATAGTGTCCATTTATCATGGAGTAGCACAATTCGGAATGGTTGAAATATTTATCTCATATAACTAGAAATTTCCAGGATGAACCAGATGGAAGTCCATGGGATTCCCCCTCTCCTTCTTCTCTCAATACTTCTGCTCCTACTGATTCAAGGACGATGAATAATGAAGAAATTGAGAAATCATTCGATGAAATATACAGGAATCTTCAATTATTCGGAGCAGAACAGGTACGAAATGAAGACAAAGAAGATATTATATAGATTGAGATAGATTGACCCATAGATTGAGAAATATCTACAGATTCTTCCTAATCGAGAAGATGCTTCTCGTAGATTGGATAATCTTGTGAAGGGAAAGAGTCCTCCTGTCGATGATAGAGGTTTGTCATCTTTGATCTTTGATCTCTCGTATATTTTCCTTTTCAGAGAAACGTCTTCGATCTAAATCCTTGAGTCGGTTGGATGCAGTGAATGCCGGATTGGAAGAGGCAAATTTGGAGAGATTCGAGAAGGTTGGAGGATGGGAACCAACGGAGAGACAGCAGAGGATTAGAATGAGTAGAAATGTTAGTTGATTATTATCATCTTATTTTGAGTCGGAGGGGTTTTAATTAGAGTCAATCCTTCACAATTTTTAGATGTTCTCAATAACGTATCAATCAGTTTCAGACACCCGCTCCATTGGCTCGATTCGATCAATTTGATTCGACACTTGATTCATCACCATCTCCAATTCCATTCTCATTATCTCATCCTCCATCTCGTCCTTCTCTTCTTTCTTTTCCTCGTCAAAGATCTCCTCTTTCATCAGAACAATGTCGAATGATTGATACTGCTCTTATTCATCCTGATATCGCCATTGTTAGACATCATCCATCTCAAATTGAGAAAGCATAATCATTGTCTTTCCCTCTTTCCCTCTCGCCTAGTCTTTCCATTGTAACTGTACAAATATCATTAATGCATGACCTACAACGCTTGAAATACATTGTTATTGCCGTATGAATAGTATAATATGGAGTAAATAGAGAGTATATAACTGAATAATCTCATATCCCGATTCCCGCTCTTAAATCCCCCGATGATATATTCTTTCCCTTTCACTGTATCCTATTCTATTATCACTCTTTTCCTCCTTTCACTCTTCCATTTCTCTCTTCCTTCTAAGGAACTCGGAAGATATCAGTTCAATTGTCCTAATTGCGACCTTCTCTTTCATCTAATTCATCCCTCTTCATCTCAGGACGTTTCATTTCTCATATAAATCAATTGATACTCTGTGAATGGTCAATATAACCATACAATGAAATGTCTTTATTATGATGGTGAATACCGAGATGAGAAATGAATGAGGGACGGAATACTTAATGTGACTGGTTTGTTGAGATGGCAAGGAGGGACAATGGCAAGAGTGGATGAATGGAAGAGTGATAAGGGAAATGATAGATGAGGGAAGCACACTGGATATAATTATGGTACAGACAAGTTAGAGTTGGTTTGCAACTGGGGAGATGAAGAAGAAAGAGAGATGACGTCTCTATCTTAGCATTTGGTAGGTCTCTGCTCAACTTCGTTTGCATTCTTCAATTCGACGACTGTTTGAAGTGCATTTCCGACTGATCGACAGCCCATTACGACTGTGAGACCACAGATAAATGCCTGATGAAGAAGAAGTTAACTATGATCTTTGTGCAGAGTAATGAGATTGAAGAGATTGTGTGAACAGACCTCAAACATGACTAGCACAGCCAGGCAATAGTCGACTGAGAATGGTTCAGTCTCAGAGATAAACCATTTAGGATTGATAGAGAGATGATTCTCAGCGAACCATGGCATTAGACCTGTAGATGGATGGATAAGGGAAGAGATGGAAGAGCAGCTTACCCAATAGAATGGGAGGTGCAGCTAGAAGAAGATTAAAGGAGGAGAAGACAAAATGAGCGACGATTGCTTGAAGACGACGTCGATTTACTGAGAGAAAAGGGAGATTAGAATGACTTCAAGAATAAATGAAGACTCTTTCTCACCAGCGAATAGTCCGAGAAATGCATTAGAAAGAATAAGAATGGCATAGACCATTTCGATTCCTATCGCCCATTTTGCTCCCTGAAATGAATTTATTGTTGAAGAAGAGATGAACGTTAGATGAATTTACGAGCCGAGTATGTCTCTCACCTGAATTATCCTATATCCGCCTGCTGTGAAAATGCAGATGGACAGAAGGATCTGAAAGAATTCGTTATGATTAGGTTTTTGTGTCCTTCAAATAGTCAAATGATTTGAATGTGTATAATGAAGATTCATTTGAAACGATACATGCATGTATCCGAGTAATTGAATTCCCTCCCATGGAATGAGATCTGATCGACGATCAACTGAAGACTCCTGAAGAATATTCCATTCCTAGATTGAAGAATGAAGAGATGGATTGGAAAGAGATTGGACATACGGGTTGAGTATTGATGAAGTGAACGGGAGGACGGAATTCGGGTGGAGGAGGAGGAGGGAGGGAGACAGGGACAGGCATTGATTGAGGAGGAGGACGAGGAAGAGTCTGATGATTTCCAAGATATCATTGTAACATTGATTCTACGTCAGTTTCTAAGTAATAATTCTCACAGCGGCGGAAGGAGGAGGAGGAGGCATGGAATATGTCTGGAACGGAACGTAGAATACATTCTGCTGTTGGACTGCAGCTGCTGCAGCTGCTTGTTGAGCTTGTTGAGCTGCCAACTCCAAGGATAAAGAGATTGAGAGATGGAGAGAGGAGGAGATCTTACATGTGCAGCAACGAGATTCTCTGTATCAAGAGGATCTTCGGGACGTGGAAGAGTACAATATGACTGATATCGAGTCATTCCTGAAGTGAAGATGGGATAATCCATGATTGCACTGTTATCCTCACCCAATGCAGCTTCACTCGTTCTACTAGGCGGTCTTCCCATAGTCATTGATCCATTATTTCCAATAACGGAACTAGCTCTAATAGATCCCATTTGTGGTGCTCTTGCTCCTCCGGGTCTTCCCCATGTACGAGATATATCTGATCGAGTCGGTCCAGTCTGTTGAACTTCAAATTTGAGAGTTGGACGTTGAGGTTGAAGAGCTGTAAATGGATAGAATGAAGAATCAATTAGAGTTATGATACTCACTATTATAATTGGGATTCCTCTGAATTCTCTTAAGTGTTCCAGTTGGTGGATCAGCTATTTCTACTCTATTTCCAGATGGTTCTTTGAATGGAGTAAAAGTGAAGGCTGAAGGAGGAGATCCTTCCGCTGATTCTTGCTGAATATTACATAGATTACAACATTATTGGAAAGAATGAACTAGTTGCAGATTCTTTCAATTGTAATAAATATTGTGACTCACTCTGGATTGACTTCTCCATTGATCTTGCATCGCTTTCTCATTTGCCTTCAATTTTCCTCATTCTAATCAATCAATAATTGACTACCGTACCTCAATAGCTGCTTTCTCTGCTGCTTCCTTCTGCCAGAATGCTGATCGTCGATGCTTCTCCATCGAAGGAGGATACTGTAGAGAGGATACGGTAGATACACCATCAGATGAATAGTACATCTCGAATCTTCACACAACCTAATCGATGGAAAGAAATTATCCATCCTTCAGAGAAATAACAATATTTTTTCTGGGATCTTCAAAATCTTAAATTTTGAGTGCAGAGAAGAATGGGGGAATGGGGTGATAAGCGAGAAAGAGCTTGAAACAGAGTAAGAGTGAATAGAAGAGAGATAACTGAGTGATTAGTGATACGAGAGAGGGATTGGAGTACTCTTCTTCCCCTCAGGGGAAGGATCATCGTTATTGCTCTATCCTCACTCATTTAGGTCAATTCGAGAACAGATGAGAGATAAAGGAAAATGAAGAGAATAGATGGAGGGATAATGGGGAGTGAATGATACAGTGAAGAGGATGGAATGCAAGCGAAATCCGAGGAAAAGCCACTTCCAACATTAAATCGAAATAGAAACCTATCACTAAATGTTAAACTTCACTAGCCACCGATTTATACTTTTCCCCAGACATTATGCTTCCAACAAATTTATCGATCTGAGCGAACAATGAACAGTAACATAAGAGAAAGGTGGAAACAATGAAAACGGAATGGAAGCTAAACAGGATGAAACGACAACAAATTACAAAATTGAAGGTTAACGTTTTGTAAACAAATGGGCAAATTAGATGGTTAAGATTAGCACGGTATATGAGTTACTACGTAACAGGAGTTGCTTCTTACATAGAAAATGGATTTGGAGTAGAAAGGGGGGGGGGGTCTCAAACAGGGGAATATACTTATTTGCGCTTGCTTATCTGTTCAATACAGCATCCGAAAAGGCAGAGAACGAGACAAAGAGCGAGAATCGCACCGATGATTAAGAGAATCTTTTGACTGAAATGAAATATAAGTATGGAAATGAAGACGATTGATGCCTAATCTTAAACGAGATTGGTAACTGACCCGTAGTAGACAGCAGGATCACAGCATTCCCATTCACAGCACACTTGTCCTTTCTTGCACATCCATGAGAAGTGGCTCAGCCTCAATTATATCACGCCTGTCACGAGAGAATCGAGCTAAATTTACAATTAGTGGGAATGGGGCGAAAATCATGAAATGAGTTAGGATCAGTTTTGGACACCTCTAGGCATATCCTAGCAACCCCCAAACTCTCATTGTGCTGAGATCATTTTGGGGCTCCATGCGCCGGGTCGGTATCCTGGAGCCCCAACTTTGAACGCAAATATCTCGCTTCAGATGCATTTCTGAGAAAATTTGTTCTAAGAGTGACCCCGGCTACTTTTTGATCCTCTATCGAACTGCACCGGTTAGAAATCATGAAAGTTATTCCGAACAGTGCTACACGCAAACATGCATAACTACAAAACGGTTGGAAAATACCTCCCCAGATTTTGGCATGTTACAGAACGGGTCGCGCTCTTTCGAATGAGTGGTTTGCGCAACAAATAGAGTAATCCTCACGTATGATTCACTCCATAGAAACTTTGTTGATTATTTGAAGTTATTTTACAACAGCCATTTTCATTCGGCACCGCTCACTTCACATTTATTTGAGGAGAATGATCGCGATTTCCCCTTTCCCGCTGTTGAAATTCAACTTCAAATGATTGAAAACGTGTCTATGGAGTGAATCATACGTGAGGACTACTCTATTTGTTGCGCAAACCACTCATTCGAAAGAGCGCGACCCGTTCTGTAACATGCCAAAATCTGGGGAGGTATTTTCCAACCGTTTTGTAGTTATGCATGTTTGCGTGTAGCACTGTTCGGAATAACTTTCATGAATTCTAACCGGTGCAGTTCGATAGAGGATCAAAAAGTAGCCGGGGTCACTCTTAGAACAAATTTTCTCAGAAATGCATCTGAAGCGAGATATTTGCGTTCAAAGTTGGGGCTCCAGGATACCGACCCGGCGCATGGAGCCCCAAAATGATCTCAGCCATTTGAGAGTTTGGGGGTTGCTAGGATATGCCTAGAGGTGTCCAAAACTGATCCTAACTCATTTCATGATTTTCGCCCCATTCCCATCTTCAGCTCGATTCTCTCCTGACGAGCGTGATATATAAAAAAATTTGAAATTAAGAATCAAAACATACATTTCTCCATCAGGGGAACTGAATCTATAATTCGAGAAATCGACAAGGTCAGATATATTCGCTTCGCATCTGTGTAGGAGAGATATGTGACTCGACTATATCATTCCCGATCTATTATGAACAACTTTACGTATAATGAGTTCACCTGTCCATGATCTGCACGTTACACAGAGAAATATTCTTGAAATCATTAGATGTGGTGAAATTGAAACATTCGCGGGAACTATTGCTTTGAGGAAGGAACGAATTACCCCAGAAGTAGTACAGAGACATGTAGCCAATACTGAAATTAAATGTTACCACCATTACCGAAAACACGTGGTAGAAAAATTTATATATTATAACGTATTAAGATAATATACATATTTGTAAATGCAACTCACTTCAATGGTTTGCTCGGGTCAACGATCTTTAGATCTTTCTTGGGCGATTCCAGTTCGATCTTCTAGAAAATATAAATTATTTTCTTTCAGAACCTGGACATACAACACCGAAAGAAGTTGCATTATCGGATATGTGAGCAAAAAAATATGAATTTAGTTTCATCAAAGATCGTTGATACTAAATTCACTACGCAGAAATTAATAATTTCTGCATATTTAGGCTCCAAGGAAATGAGAGAGGAAGGAAACGAATGAATTCTGAATCAAACGTTCAACTCACCGATTCGATGTTGAAAATGAAATCGAATGATGGAATATCGATGGTTGAGTTGTATATGACAGAGCTATTCACTAAGGGCATATCCGATTCCTTCACCGATCCATTTCCTCTCAAGAAAATTAATACATAAAATATTTAACCTATCTGTAGGTACCGCAACCAGTGTCTTTCAAACAACTAATAAAATTGCCAGCTCGAATGGATGTTTTCTGTTTGTTTTCTGTTTTCTGTTTTTGTTTTTTTGTTTTCGGATGTTTTCGACGATGGGGAATGTATTAGTTAAAATTAAAAAAATTAAAAATTGTAAAACAGCAAAAATAAAGCCATTTTAATAAAACTGAAAATTTCCATGCGCCTACCGTATCAAGTGTAGAGTTAGAGCACATCTGGGGACAGATAATTTACAATATTTTTAATTAATTTTATATATCAATATAAAAGACATTTTTGTAGATTTTTATGTTTCAGCATATCCTTTGTATGTATTTCATTCGTTATTACTTCAGATTTTGATAGAAGGTGTCATATTTATTCAGCTAACGTCAGATTTCAGAAATGCATAATTGACCTGTTCGCAGCCCTATAGCAAGCGTCCGAACGAAAATTGGGTATGACACACACCTAGAAGGTGTTCAACATAGGTATATATACATACGTATAACGTTGTATCTAAAACAAAATCTCAAATGGTACATGAGGAAATCCGGAGAAAACTTAATATTTGTAAATGTCAGCCAAAAAACACGCGAGTTCGGCATGTTTCAGGGCTTGTAGCGAGCGTCCGAACGAAAACCCGGCAAAACGACGCCCTAGGTTATGTTCAGAAAAGGTTTTAGGTTGCATCAAAACACAAAACTCGAATGGTACATGCGGAAATCCGGAGAAAAATGGAAAATACGAAATTTATAAAGTGGTCAAAAACTTTCAATCGCGATTTCATATGGCTCAGAGGACTTTTACGGCATTTTACCGGTATTAATTCGAAGGAGTAGGTGAAGAGCTTTCAAATGAACATAACCTTGCGAAAATATATTAACCTAGAGAGAAATTAGAGCGAAACAATCGATAATGTCACAGCACGACAAAACCCGTGGTGTATGCCACACCACGCATTTGATGGATCGCAGAAAGACCGACCGTCTGCGGTACCTACCTATCTGATGTGAAGAATATTTAATACCTTATCAAAAATTATCAACGTATTTATTTGGGTTATTTATGAAAATAGTTCCGGCAATAATCCAATCTTTGGCCTATTCTGTAGGATGAATCATACTCAAAGCCTTTGAAGCCCGAATCAAAGGGGGTCAATTTTGACTTTTCAAACTCAACACGCCGCTAGATGGGCATCGCGGCCTCTGCGCACTTATGGCTAAGTGTACATTTCTCACATTTTATTTGCTGACAGGGATAAATTACTCTGTCATCGAAAATCTATCACAAGAATCAAATTTCACACCTGAAGTACCAAATGTGGACCGTTGAAGGGCCTCCATTGTATCTGGCGATCGAAGTCGATCTGACAGCTGATTTGTCCACGATTATGCCCGATCCAGAGGAATTTCCTTCTACTTTCTTTCCAGAGTGCTCTACATCTTTACCTTGAGCTATAACGAAATTATTACTCACAGATGATTCGAATCGATCCACAAAATTACGTCTGTTACAAACTATATATAGATATATTATATATGTATTGCGCAATGCATTGTTATTTACCTTCTTGGGAGTGAATACCAGTGATAAGAACGAAGAGGATGAGAATACTTAGTATAATGTCACGAAACATGAGAACGATCTGAAATTTTTAAAATGATTATAATTAGGGACCGCAGTCTCCGCCCATTTTCTTAAGATTCGAAAAACCTCCTACAGTATCCACACTGACTACACCGCGCATTTCCATCAAAAGTATCCTCTTTTCAACGATTTTTTTCTACATTAAATTGATTAGTTATAAAATTTATTTCGGTTGTTTATCAAAATAGAACACTTGAACTGCAAACGAAGCTCATCGGTTTTTTACACAGACGCTTCCCCTATTTTGTAAGAGGTATTCAAAAATATGGCATATTCTACTGATTTCATTCACACTTCCTGTTTTAGTTCCAAAAGGTTCCTCTCTAATTTTTGTTTGTAAACTCTCCTTATTCACTGTAATTTTGTGCTATTGAGATTAGATAGCTGCCGGAAGCCGCCGAAATTCGCCCGGCTTCGAAACGTTAATTCTATCATTCTGCATTTTCGAATTTATTTTCTTAAAATTTTTCTAATCGCTTATTAATTGATTTTTATATTTCACTTTATTTCTCATGAACGTTCATAATCATCTCTAAACTCAAAAGTAAAGACAAAAAAATATGAGTAACATTTTGAGGCACTTGCATGACATGCACTTTGTAAATATGATTTTCGATTGTACATTTGATTAATGATAAGTAATGCATGGAAGCATTATAGGTACTGAATATGTGAATCAAATGCACCTATGGAAGCCTAGCCATCTCTATTTATGTTCTATCAAATACTGTAGCTGCATACAATCAAACGATAGGAGCGCAGGAAATGAAAAAAAAGTGCGGTTAATTTTGCTAATATAATATGCAAGTGATGCAAGATAAATCCTCAGGGCATTTCCAAAACCAGAAATAGCTTTAAAAATGTAGGGATAACGATAATAAAGAGTTCATGATAAACTGTGTACCAGTGATCGGAAAAACAAAGAAAAAAATCATAACCATATAGATTCAATAGTTCATGCAGACCTAATAAGTGGTGAATACAGAAAAGCTATCAACATTTAAAAATAAGTTGATAGGATCGAGTTTTAATATAGAAATCATAAGTCTGACCTAAGATGTGCTCTAACTCCACTAAAAATTCCACTATCAACTTTAACCAAGTGGATCATTTCAGAGTTATGTTTTCCATCACTTTTACATTTAATATAATAAAAGGAGGCTATAGACCCATCGATTAGAAACAAAGAAATGTTCACAATAATTTTTTGAAACGACACGCTGCGGTCCCTAATTATAATCAATTGTGAATTTTTTTTGATAGAACTATCTAGAAATCGTTAAATTACAACTTTTTTACGGCAAACATCGAGGAACCAAGAAATGAATTCAGAGTGAGCTAATTATACATAAATTGAAAGGTGGGCGATCGCCCCGCGAGCAATTAAAGAACGGGAGGAAACCAAAAAAATGAGAAATCTAATTTAATTCAATGTTAACTTACAGTATGCCGCAGAGTATCAACTGAAGCGGGAATTCAAATGTATTTCATGATTACTGTAATTGAAAATAGAGATCTTTGATCTTTTTTATCTTTGACGTGATGGAAGGTTTTTTTAAAAATTTTATACCATTAAATGAATATGTGTATACATAATGCAGATGCGAGTGTCGATAGCAGTAACTGTACATACGTACGCAAATATCGCCCATTGAATTTATATATTTTGAGCAAGAGACAACGACATAGAAAACGTGTAGTATTCAGCATAACAGAGTAGGAACAGGATGAAACAATAACAATAACAAAAACAGGGCTTTGCAAGTATTGAGACTATGTCACTTATATCTAGTACAGATTAGAATCACAACAAAAAATATCTATGAGGTAACATGAGGGTGAGGATAGGGCAAACGGATTGGGATTGCATTTGGATTACGAGGAATATCAGCCTGCATCTTCTTGCAAATATGACTAACACAAACAACGAGAAGTATGAGAAAGATTAAGGGAACGGCGATAAATGCAATGGTCAAGAGGGTCGTATTCCTGAAATAAAAATTATGAAATATATAAATATTTATTGACAAGAAATGAGATAATTCGATAACTTGAAAATATAGGTATTATATTACAGATATCGATTTAGATCACAACTATGGAGTGAAACTAACGAATGAAGTACGGGGTCGCAGCACTCCCACTCACAACATACTTGTCCTTCCTTACACATCCATGAGAAGTGGCTCGATCTGACAATATAGTCTAGATCAAACAAATTGTAAACTAAAAGTCGTTCAACGCTAACGTTGATATAGTATTTTGAATTTGAACCGTGCCTTTTTCTGTCAGAATTAACGAATCTGTAGTTCGAAAAGTTAGGAAGGTCGGAGATATTCCTTGCGCATCTGCGAAGTAATAGATAAAATGGTTACAGAATATGAATAATGGCACCTGCCCATACTCTGCACGTTGCATAGAGTAAAGTTCTTGAAATCATTGGAGGTCGTGAAATTAAAGCACTCGAGGGAATTGTTGCTTTGAGGAAGGGATGAATTGCCCCAGAAGTAGTACAATGAGCTCTTGCCGATACTGAAATGATCAATGCCATCTTTGGACGGACAACAACATCATAGAAATGCCCGGATAAACTGACAGATTACTCAGTTTACAAACAATGACTGTTAAACCCACGACATCAAACTAAAATCATTAAAAAAGTAAAAGTCTTTGTTGCAAGATGAGAAAAAATGCTTATTACTACTATGAAATATAAGTAGATAAAATGCCTACAAGTTCATAAAAAAGAACAGAACTTACGTGAAAGGCCTGTTCGGATCACTGATAGTAAGAAAAAGAATTTTACGTGAAAGTGCGAGATCGAGTTCCTGTGAAAAGTAATTGACAAAGAACAAATAGAGTACTCCCCACCACGTACACCTTTCAGCTGGAATTCAGTAATATACTCGGCGGGATTCGAACTCTCGTCGGCGATTGCGTGCTAGGTTTTTCGAAAAAAAGTCATGGCGTGGTACCTCGTACCGAATCGGCATATTTTTTTCTGAATTCCTCGTATAATTTTACATAGCATATCTTATTTCCAGGAGCAGCTAATCGTTGGAACATTACGAAAAAAAATTTTGAAAAAAATAAAAACAAGCAAATTCGACATTTTATCGATTTTTTCGAAAACCGAAAAAGCTAGGATTACGAAAACTGGGGTTTTTACATAACTTTTGATGCTCTATCGAATGGTGTATCGCATTTTTCGCAAATTTTTCGATCTCAAAGATCAAAGATCAACTTCAGGGGCCAATTTTTTTGCTGAAGTGTATCCCACCCCTAGGGAGTACCCACAAACAATTTCAGCTCGATCGGACCATTTTGAACTACTGTGCCACCCCCTCCTCCGCTATTACGCGGACCGCGTTTTAAAAGAAGATCGTAACTAATATGTACCGTAACTTTTGCTC
The DNA here is from genome assembly GCA_900490705.1 of Pristionchus arcanus. Lineage (NCBI taxonomy): Eukaryota > Metazoa > Nematoda > Chromadorea > Rhabditida > Neodiplogasteridae > Pristionchus > Pristionchus arcanus. Next base: position 51,741 of record LS487666.1, read on the forward strand.
AGTTTTTATATGGAGCATTCCGTAGTATGGTATCCAAATGATGAAACATCAACATTTTAGCTTTCCACTTCTGCTTTAAACAACCGCACGAACATTCTTTATTCACGTCAGTGTTAATAAATGGTATTACTATTATCAAGTAAAGTAATACAGCAAAAAAAAGGACAATGTTCGGTATCAACTTCTAACTCAGTGATATCTAAAAAAAATGAGTAAATTAATTGGAATTGTTATGTATTTCTCCATCGTCAGACGAACTATCCAAAATATTTACATCCTCATCCTCCGGATCAATCGAATTTGGCCTACTAATCGATTCGTCGGTCAGCATCATTCGATCTATCGTATCATTTGTATCGATTGATTCATCACTTATTCCTTCCTCTGTTGCATCTTGATTCGTCGACAATCGATTTTTCTTCTGGAATATACGAGTATGAAATATTTAATATATGAATAGATTACATCATCGTCATCATCGATATCACTCCATACAGAGAGTGACGATCTCTTTGATACAATCTCCATATCCTCACTCGAAAATCTCTTCCTTTTACGTCCTCTTCTCGACTTCTTCTCTATTTCCTCGTGATCATCACTTTCCAATTGTTTCTCATTCTCTCTCATAATCGGAGGATCGGGCATTTCATTCAGTCTCCGAATCAGAGCACTTTCCCGAATAGCCTCAAATTAGTATTAGAGAGGCAAGAAGAGATCACTTTAGGAAAATAGATCAACGCAAAAGGTAAAGGTAAAGGTCATCCCGTTAATCAAGGCACTTCCGTCCTGCGGGAAATCACTGCTAGGCCAGGCCAACGCAATAGTAATCAATAATTTTAAAGTATCGTACTCCGCTTGATTCACGAGGAAGTTCATTCTGATCTACGTGAGAATCCCCCACGCGAAGAATTCCCGTTTGACGAAAACGCTGAAATGCTCATTATATATTTAAAATGGCAAATGGTAATAATTAGCGAACAGTATCTACCTTTACAACATACTGAACGTAGCTCAGCTTCACATTATACTTGGTGGCACATACAGATTGAGTGTGACGATTGACGATATAATCCTAATGAACGACATTGTCTCATTTATCTAATATATATAGGGGAATCTCGAATTTCTCGGCGACACAATCGAGCGCATTTATAGGATTAGTGAGAGAGTGAGGGGAGAGAGGAGAGTAATCCAATCAGTGAGAGTCGAATTCATTCTTCATTCTTCACTCGCAAAGCGACCGCGAGCGGCCTTCGGCCGCTCGTTTAATCACTATATGTGGGAAGGGGGAATGTTTGTCATGTGGTTAAGACACTACGAAATTAAGTAGGAGAAAGTAGAAAGTATCTCAATTACCAGGTTCAAAATAAAACAAACCTTCACAATGGCGATCCTCGTATCTGCTGAAGTTTCACATTGATTTTTTTCCTGAAAAAATGTATACTCATTATATATATATTATTCAAAGGGTACCTTTGGAAACTTCTTGTCCGGAGGTCTGTGTTGAGCTCTGCAAGGAGGAAGAGGTCCTGCTTCCACGCGAGGCTTCTAAATACACTAATCTCAACTGCTTCATTTTAATAAATTCGATATCTATGGCACCTCAACAGCCCTCTTAACTGCTCTCCAACTCAATCCAAGAATAGCTGCAGTCAATCGATCGGGATGTGCAAATGGTGTACCAAAGACGGAACTTCCCAAATTCTCGTTGACTCTGCGCGCAAATTCGTGCACTCGTTGCACCATTACCTGCACGATGGATATTGTGCGTGATAGGAATGAATGGCAACCTACTGTAGTCTTATCGCAGACGATGGAGTGAGAATTTACTGGTTGAACATATAGATCATCTAATGTCGGCATGAGCTACAATAGTAACTAACTTCAGATAAGAAAATCAAATATTCTTACCTTTCTCAGTCCTTGAGCTATCAATGTCTGGTCAATAAGTGCCGAAGAAGCTTCCGGCGTAGACATAACAGTCGGAAAACATAGAGAGTACACGATTATAAAGCTATATCTTACTTTCTTCACGTGAGACTTATTAGGTTCCTCTCGTAGTGAACTATGATGAATAGGAAGAGACTCTTCTGCGAATATGATAAATTAGTCGATACGGAGAGGGTGGAGATTACCTCCATTAATCCCATTATCCTCAACTCCTATTGTCTTTGCAAGCGAGACGGCATTCCCACTCTCGGAGAGACTACGACTGCTCTTTTGAGACTTCTGTATAGCCTGCTCTTTGAGGATTCGTTGAGCGACGGCAGAACGAGGAACATCACGAAGACGAGGAATTGAGCGATCCACTCAATTATTAATATGCTTCCGTGTAACGAGACACCCCAGTACCTGATCGGAAAGTGAAGGATGATCGTCGGACAGATTGGGGAGAATTCGACCAAGGCGATCTATTGTCTTAAACCAAAAATGATCACGACATGGAAAAGTTTGCTCACGAATAACTGATTGTTGGGAGTAGTTATGCAGAGGATGAACAGAATAAGTGTACTGTGGCTCTGCAGAATATAATACGAAGTATAGAAATGAAGAGGAGATGAAATGCCCTACCGAAACGAGGGTCCTTCGTATAGAAACGGTGGTCTGCGAGCGGATCGTATTGAGGCTCTGATTCCCAAGATACGGCTATGTGAACATTGTCTGAACGAAATTCAACAATAAACACCAATATACTCAAAATATAAACATAAATATCAAAAAAAGACTCACGTTCAGCCTCTTGAAGACTGTGCGGATCTTCGTTACTCTCCATGCTAGAACAGATTCAATTTTAGTAGATCACTTCGTTGTGAAATTTAAACCGATTGAGCTGCAGCTAGCTGGATTATGCTATTTAGGGAATGCAAAAAGTTGGAAAAATTAGATAGAAAAGTAAGAAACAGGCACACCACTTGATACCGTATGTGGAAACTATTGATTTTGTAAAAATTTTGTTGTATTAGACTTTTTCTGCAATTTTGCATTCCATTTTTATATCGATTTTTTAAGGTCGGTGAATGATATTTAGAAATGTGTACAGGATCAAATATATGCAATTGTTTGATTTCACAAATTTAATATGATTCTTCAAGGACGTTCGTCATCAAGAGTATTTCGCTTCAGCACTTTTCAAAGTTCAAACACTGATTTGAATGAAAGATCTTTCAGTGGTGTCGCAAAGATCTCGACCAAATCGTCGATAACTGGTTGTATCTGTACATGACCACTCCGTTCTTCATCTAAAGTCTCTCGAAACCTCGACCAATCTCGTACTTTCTGCCACCGTCTAGATAACAGTGATCAAACACTATCGCAGTTGTTGATGCCACGCTAAATCTTAATATAAAAGGGCAGTTGGTTGTATCTAGCAGAAAGCAGTTCGTCACTTTCTCTATCTACTCTGCTTTCTCTTTCCGTAATTCGTATCCTGTACTATCTACTCACTTCAGATGAAATTCCTTCTCGCTCTCATCCTTCTCATTTGCATTTCTTTCGTTGTAGTCGATGCTCAGTGTAAGAATTCACGTAGATATTTTCATTCGTTATGCATTTTTTTCTTTCCAGTTGGAATGTACGGTAACGGAATGTATGGAGGAGGATACGGAGGTACGAATGAGCTTCTCTTTCAAATCACCAATATTTCCTACCGTTATTAAACTTTTTGTATCTAGGTGGTGGATACCGTCGAAGAATGATGATGCGCAATGGAATGTACGGAATGAACCCTATGATGGGAATGATGGGAATGATGGGATGAGGATACTGTAGATACATAAACTTCGTCTGATATTTGTCAACTGATTAATTTGATTTCTCATCTAACCTTTAACAATTTTATGTATCCATTGCAATCGTCATAAATACTTTCAAAGCGCTCTGCTCAATAGTTGTTCTACCTATTATTGGTCTCAGATTGGTCTCTGCGAAACAGGAATAGATAAAACTGTTCATCTATAAAGTGGCACATAGCAGTAAAGTTCAAGGCGATCAAATCATCGAAGATAATGAAATCATCCGTAGATTCCCATACATTCCGTTCATACCTACTACCGTATCATCTAGATATTCATGTAGCTGTACCATCTGCCGTATAGAATCATTCCACAACCACAAAAGAAAAAATTCACTATTTTCTAGATCGGGAAAATTCGAAGCCATTTTACTGAATGTGTGATTGTATCTAATTTTATGAACGCTGGGAAAGATCTCATTAATTCGAGAGAATAAAAGTTAGTGAATTTGATGCAGATCAGATTGTTAATCACAATGATCAGGTTCATTTGGTGAAAGGAAATCTCAATCTCATTACAGATGCCCAGGGATTACAGATAAACAATTTTTTGAAGAACTTCTATGTTTTTATTTTTAATTCAATTTGTCCAATAGTAGAGTATTTTTTTCAGTAATTTTGTTAATTGCAAATATTTTCGCATTCAAGACACTATTTTATTTAAAAAAAACATACGATGAATCAAAATGTTGACATCTCGAGATACCGTAATATCTCGTGAGTGCAGCTCGAGTTCGAGTTTTGTGTTTTCTCACCATATTATTTATATGTCTCTTCAATTTATCGATTACTATCTATATTATTATATTTATTAAGCGTATTACTGCCCAGGATTACAGGCCATGGTCAATACCAGGGCGTCGACAAGTAAATCCAATCAACGGAGTAGTTTCTATGGCGGTCCTCCGGCTCCGAGCATTTGGGAGCGTGCCTGGACTGCATACGGAGAAGTATTTAACTGTTTACTCTGCAGTAGACGAATAATGCCGTTCAGAGTGATTTCATCCTGCGAAAGGATCAATTAGACAATCTAGCAGCGCACAAATATTCAGCAGTTGATACGAGTTGGCTTGATGACCTCTGCATGAAGGTTAGATTTTTGTATATTCTGTATTTATCAATCCGATTCCAGACGTTCTGGGATCGATTCGTTCTATTCTATCCTATCTGGCTTGCCCCTAACCTTATCACACTAGTGGGGTGAGTTATGGTACATTGTGAGAACCCCAATATTTGTTAGTTTTCAGTCTTCTGGTCAACGCACTCTGTGTCTTTGTCTTCTCGTGGTACTGTCCGACTGCGAGTGAAGCAGCGCCTAATTGGGTAAGTATCTCAATTGATCTCATTCTCGGTATCACCGTATCTTCTTTATCACTGATCACAAGTTACGGCTCAAGGTGGAGTGAGAAAGCACATTCACGATCACAGTATACAATATGAAGATGACTACTATGTTGGATTGTGCAGGTGTATCTACTGGCTGCGATTGGAGTCTTCACGTACCAGACCCTCGATGCAACTGATGGAAAGCAGGCTCGTCGAATCAATTGTGCTTCTCCACTTGGAGAGTTGTTTGATCACGGATGTGATTCCATGTCACAGGTCTGTTTTAAACAAGTCATTTTGCACATGCATTTGCATTTCGCACATTTTGTCAGTTTTCTCAACCAAATATGTTTCTAGATTCTGGTTACCCTCCACATTTGTTATACTCTTCGATTGGGCCAATTGGGATCAATCGGAGTATTTCCCGTATGTGTTCTCTCTATCGCCATCTTCTATTGTGCTCACTGGAGCACATACTGCACGGGACGACTAAAGTTAGTGCATAGTACTTAGTCTATGATTCATGATGATCTCCTCAGATTCGCTAAATTCGATGTTACTGAAGCTCAGATGGTCATAATTGGAATGTTGATCATCACTAGTCTGGTGGGACCTGGATTGTGGACAATTGGTGAGTTGGTTCCCCACAATGATAATCAAAGAATGGTTATTGCAGGAGTGGGCTCATTCGATCTCCGTCTAATTGTTCTCCTTCTCTGTTTCATTGCTCTAATTGGTCAATTCTTCTCTTATCTGGATGTGATTATGAATGGAGGATGCGGTCGAAATGGAGCTACTGTATGATTCCAAGTTATTTCCCCTCTAATTGAATAATTATATATATATATATATTCGGTGAAACTGATCTGATTCTCGGGTTTTACTAAAAGCCTTGCCGCTCGCGGAAAGAAACTGTTATGCCTGTACCCATGGCGGGAGCCAGGATTGTTGAAATTCATGCCATTTCTGGTGTAGTAAATTTTGAAATAGTGCGGGTTTTTGTACGAAATACTATACTTGCCTCGGAGGAGATTTTTGGCTACTCTAATGTCAATTCCTTCTCTTCGCTTCTCTAGTGACTCAAGGCCTAATTGATCGTTTCTAGTTTGGGCGGAGGGCATATCTGCCCATGTGTGGTTGTAGCAGCGCATGAAAAGTCGCCTAGTGAAGTAGTTCTGCACCTTTTCAAGGACTTTCTTGTCCTTGTATTGGTATGGGTTGAAAACAACAGACGCGATTTCTAAGATGGGCCGGATGTAAATGGAGAAGGCTTTCATGAGTACGTCTTTGTTTTTGGTACGCAGTGCCCTTAAGACAATGTGACACGCCGTTTTAGCCTTGTTTGCGATGAAGTCGCAGTGGTCGGAAAATCTCAGATTCTTCTGTATCAAGAATCCGAGATCTTTCACCTGTTCTAGCTTTGTTTGCGATGAATTCGCAGTGGTCGGAAAATCTCAGATTCTTCTGTATCAAGAATCCGAGATCTTTCACCTGTTCCTTTTGGTCTGATCCTATGGTGTATTGCATCTTCCTATTATGTAATTAACATAGCCATACCAACTATATTGAAAATATCAGGTAGCGGACACATCAGTGATCTTCCCCATTTGTCCTCTTCTCGCTGTAATCATTCCCTTCTGTATGATTCATTCCAAGGCCAGCTTCGCAGTCTATCATGTAAGTGAGGAGAAAGATTGAGTACTATGGTCAATGGTGATTGGAATTGTATATTCTTATAGGACAACATCACAGTCTTCGCTCTCTTCTTTGGAGCTGTCGCTGCGAAGGTATAGAATAGGAAGGAAGAACTCATGAAAGTGAAAACGAGGGACAGAATATTTATACAATTGCAGGCTACTAATCGAGTCATCGTTGCATATATGAGTAAAAGCGAATTGTACATATGGGATTCCATCTACTTCGGACCTCTCTTCGTCATATTGAATCAGTGAGTATAAAATAGATCGGAATATCCACTGTCAATTATGGGAAGGTTCTCCTTATTAAATTAGACGATTGTAGCTAATGTAATAATAATAATAATAATATGTGTTTAGGTACTGGAACATGATTGTGCCTGAAGTGCCTCTCCTCTATGTAATGACAGCGTATGCGTACATCAATCTACTTATCTATTGCTATCACATCTGCAATCAACTCTGTGATCGTCTTTCTATCTACACTTTCTCCGTTGCGAAACGACGTGAATGAGGTGACAAGAAGAGTGAGATTCATAAATCTCACCATGCACTTGTATACTCCAACCAGACCCGATAGTTGACTAATGATAGGAACGAGACCTCATGTAATCACAAATATTTTAAAACCCCTTTGTTATTTCACCTTCTTAACCCGTTATGATCGAAACTCATTCCCAAGTATTCTTCACCAGTAGATCAAAAAAAGTCCGACCCTCACTTTGTGCATTTTTCTAATCTCGGTTATGCCCCTCTCACTTCCCCGCCCGTTTCGAAGTCACTACGGTTATTTAATGATCTAGAATCGATAGATGAAGGTGTACTCTTGGTAGACTCCGCTAGACTATTCCGAGTTGCCTTCAATCCATTATTCTGGTTCCCATCCAGTGTGCTTCATGCCTGTAGACATCATTTGTAAGTATTTCTTGTATTGTAGGAAAGAGTTTATTCATCTGCTTACCCCAAATTCTACCCAATGCTGTAGTCATCATATATTGTACCTTCTTTGTTCGCTTTACCAATCACTGAGCCATTCATGTGCATAATGTGGAGTTATAAATCAGGCATAAATCATTTTGATCTCCTAATTTCATAATTTGTGAATTTTGAGTTTAGTGAACTCTACTGATATCGATCCTGACTGATCTCTCATTTGAAGACTAGTTTGTTCAGATGAGTGAAGAAATAATTGTAGAGGATGTAGGGACAAATTGTGGAGATGAGAAAGAGAAAAGGAGCGAAGAAGTGATTGTAGAGGAGAAGAAGAAACAGAAGAAGAGGAAATTAGAATATACTGAAGAAGATTGGAAGGGACGATGCGAGTGAGTTAATATCATTTGTGAATGAATTGAATAACAATTGAATTGACAAGGTATATTCTCCCGAAGAAAAATCGACGTTGCAAGATGTTGGTTAAACCAAGCAAGAAATTCTGTGGAGAACACGCGGTATTTGAGCCAACTGATGATGTGAGTTAATGAAGTTAATCGATTTGAGCAAGTTCAGATTGAAATGATTGATGGTTGAGAGATTGATTAAGACTCGAGTTCGTTGTCCTCTCGATCCCCGTCACACAGTTCTCGTTTCGGAATTGGCTGCTCATGTTGAAAAGAAGTGTAATTCGAGACTAGTCGAAAGTGAAGAACTGAAGAAGAATGTAAGGATCATCTATTCTAGTTTATGAACAACGATATATATTTTTATTCATTATTCATAGATGAATGCGGTTGAAGGGGAGACTCGATATATCGATAAGATCGACTATCGACCATCCGATGTAAGTATTCCTACTTTAACTATTCATTTATCTCCATTCTTTTCAGGAGGAGATTCGATTTGTGATCGATATTTTGGGCGCACACAGTACATATCTCTCCTCTTCAGTTGAAGATTCCATTCCATCGACTACTATTGAAAGCATACAGAAGTTAGCACATTATTTTGTGACATTTCAAAGGAATATTTTTAATAATTTTGTTCAGACATCTCTCTGAGAACGAAGATCTCGGAACGGAAAAGAGGAAACATCTGAAGCAGATCAATAATATTGTAGGTATGGTTGTGGTGGTAATAGAGAAAGTTTGTCTCGAGATCAATAATTTATTAGCTTGTAGATAATTTCTTATCATCTGGTCTATTGGGTAACGAGTCAACTCGATGTGTGGTCGACTTAGGTGCAGGAAAGGTTTGGAAGAAGGAGTAGACTCTCCTCATTCTAAATAATTATAGGCACAATTGACATATTTCACTGCTCTTGCTGCACCATCCAATCGATATTTAGTGGTAGATCGAATGGGAGCAAGGAATAAGTGGGATAATCGATTGAAGAAAGTGAGTTATCTTAATATACCGAAATACATCTGAATTGTATCAGGAAAGAAAGGATATATCGATGCATCGACTTCGTTGTTCCATCGAACATCTCGATTTAAAGAAACTCCATCAAGTAGAGGTTGGTTCATCTTCTTCGTGTTTGATGTTTATGATGTGTGATTGTAGGGTATTACCTCAGTGGTTGGACTGTGCAAGCATCTTTGTGGAAGTGGGACTGATGCAGGAGTACGATGTATGATGAGATTAATGGAGGAAGAAGAGACAAAGGAGGAGGAAGAGAGAGGGAATGATGAGAAGACAGAAAAGAGATTGGAAGGACTTGTATTAGCTCCTTGTTGTGCTCACAAAGCACGATTCGCTGAGGTTAATTCGAGGAATTTATCAATTTGATACAGACTATTTTTTATGAAGTGAACAAATACATTTGTAGTACATGGGTACTCCGTTTCTCTCTTCTCAATTGGGAATCTCTTCAATGGAACACTTTGCTGCATTGAGACATATTGCCACTTGGGCGACTTGTGGAATGGAAGAGAATGATGATGATGGAGATAAAGAGGGAAAGTGGTAAGGATTCATTATTGGAGGAGTGTAGAATATAGGAAGATGATTACAGGTCATCATCATGGAAGACTGCTCATGGAAGATTAGCAAAAGCTGCTATTGAATTGGGAAGAGCGAAGAGAATTGAAGAGAAGGGATTTAGTGTGAGAATAGTTAGATATGTAGAGGAGACAGTTAGTCCCGAGAATCTACTCATACTTGCTAAGAGATTGTAAAAGAGAAATTTATTCAAGTATTTCTTTCGTTGTTGGTTTTATACAGGTGATTGTTGCTGTATAATAAAATGTTTTTTCACACACTTGGTCTTATGTATTTTTCTCTAATCCGTTGATAACGGTATTGAATACTTCTCCTTTACCATCCCCTTCCTTCTCTTCCATCTCATTTCATCCTCCAGATGCTATCTTCCATTGTTTCCTACTTGCCTTTCGTCCGTCAGGCTTCGTCTGCTGCTGGAAGACCCACTGTATTCTTCAAGGTAATCTCTATTAAAATAATTATCTCATTTTTGGACTTTAACACTTATTTTTTTCTTGCGACTTCTATATCTCATTCTCTTCAGATCGCAATCGATGGAAAACCCGCCGGACAGGTCGATATCGAGGTAACTTTCAATCTCTCTTGACCAATATTAGTCCTCCCTTTTAGTTGTTCTCTGATGTTGTACCGAAGACAGCTGAGAACTTCCGTGCTCTGTGCACGGGTGAGAAGGGAAAGGTTAGTGGAGATGAAGAGGGTTAATTAGTATCGAAGAATGAACCTCAGGGCAAGTCTGGCAAGCCTCTTCACTACAAGGGATCTCCCTTCCATCGTATTATCCCCAATTTCATGATTCAGGTGAGGAGATAGTCGAGTAGATATAATTGACCAAGGTGAACTGGTTGAATGATATCATCTATTTAGGGAGGAGATTTCACCCGTGAGAATGGAACTGGAGGAGAGTCCATCTATGGAGCAAAGTTCCCCGATGAGAACTTCCAGGTTGGTAATCAATTCATTCGGGCTTAATCATACGTTAATGATTTATTTTATTTATAAAAAAACTAGTCCAAAAACACAGTTTTTATAATATCAGCTGAAGCACTCTGGAGCTGGTACGGTGAGTATGGCGAATGCAGGAAAGAATACGAATGGATCTCAATTCTTCATCTGCACTGCTGATACTCCCTGGTGTGATCTCGTTTATTATTCACTTTTGAACAGAGTAGTCTATTCGAGATATTTGTTCTGTAATAATTCTCTTTGGTTAAAATGTAGGCCTCGCATAGAGGATTTTATTGTCTGTGTTTAGGTTGGACGGAGCTCACGTTGTCTTCGGAAAGGTCGTCAATGGAATGGATGTTGTGAGAAAGGTAGAAGCAGAGGGATCAAGCAGTGGAAGAACCAGATCGAGAGTAAGTGAAGGGAGAGAGAGGACATAAACTAACTACGATTATTGTAGGTTATCGTTGAGGACTGTGGAGAGATCAAGAAGGATTAGATTATCCATAGAATTATTCCATCGATCTGAATGATCTCTGACTGATAGATTGTTGAATTACATTTAGTTGTTATCCTCATCATCGTTGATTAGTGGCCTTTGATAAAGTTCATTATATACTTGACTTGGTTGATCCCAGTACTTTTGAAGGGTTCGATGGTCAAGAAAGATTGAGTAAAACGTTTCGTGCAAAATGAGAAAACGAAGTGATGTGTGTACTTAGTTCTGTCGAGTTGATTACTCTTCAAAGTGTCCAACTATTCTTTAATGATGTCGTTCAAGAGAATTGGAGAAAACGAACGAGAAAATGAGATGGAAAGATTTTATTGATCAAATCTGTACATAGAATAATTGAAAATACGTTGTTTATTTTCCCCATCCTCCCATTCCTCCGTATCCTCCGTAACCTCCATAGGGCATGCCTCCGTATCCACCATACATTCTTCTACGCCATCCTCCTACAAAAGGTTTTTCAGTTATTGTTGTTCACAAAGATCAAAAGACATTCAAGTAAATAACCTCCGTATCCGCCGTATCCACCGTATCCGCCTCCCATTCCACCGTAGGGACCTGTAATCGAAGACTGACTATTCTGGAGGTATGAGTATTGTACTTACCGTATCCTCCCCATTGGGCATCAACAAGGGCGAGAAGAGTAACGAGAAGAACGAGAAGAAGAAGAGAATTGATCATGACTGAAAGATGGATGAAATTGACGAGAAGTGAGAAGACAAATGAGGAATACAGAAGACGATAAGCTGAGATGATGAGATGAAATCAATCCTACTGCTTTTATACCCTTCATATTGTTATTGGGCGAAGAGAGAGAGAGAGAGAGAGTATCCCCCCACCCCTTTCCATCTCCTACTCTCCACCTTCTCATCCTCCTACCAGAACCATCTCTCCACTCTCCTCTTCTACAGTACTCACTAAGTCATCTCGTGTTCAGAGAAATCTCTCTGGTTCACAGTTTTCTTTGTATCGACTAAAGATGGAATTCATTCTGAACTTTCTTGTGTCTCTTCGTCATTGAACTTATTTGAACTTCCTTAGGAATGGAATAGTCGATCCGATTGAATGAGTAGGCGTATGAATGAATTGAGGAAGAAGGAGGAAATAAACACGAATTGCCTGAGATAACCTGTATTATCTGATTACTCCCTTTTCTCTAAGTGATATCACTAAAATACACAAAACGATCATCTCAGATCCAATCGATAATATTCATTGATGAAAGAGTCATTTATAAGATCAAATTTCTGCAAAAAAACATCACAAATAACATTCAATTTGATTGCATTTCTATAGTATGGCCCATACTTTATGGGAGTGCGTCGCGAACTTTTGCAATTCTCACTCTCAGAACTTATCTAGAGCAGAGTAAAAAGTCTCTTTCTCTCTTTTTCTCTCGTAGATTACAATCACAGATCATTCCATCGTTTCCTCCAATTGAAAGTTCAGCGAAGAAGAATAAGGAATTTACGAATACTTGAACTGTTTGAACGAAATGAGAGACTAAAGACCATTTTAATAAATAAATAAAAAAAAGTTGCAATGCTGCTGGATAAATTTTCTGTGTTGCAGTGATGAAATATGAAGAGTTCAGGTTTCTTGTGCAATAATCATTGTCGTTGGAAGAATACGATGAGTTAGAGAATCTTCCCTCGATGATGAATGGACGAGTGAAATCAAATCGGAGATCTCTCATTTCCGTTCTTCATTCTGCGTATGAATTCATAAGAAGATGACTGAGGGAAAGAGAGAACGATGACTTTCTTTCTAAATGGAGGAAGGGTTCATTTGATCTCTCAATGAGAAAGAAATGGAAAGAGATTCATTCGATGAGAGAAGTGAGTGATGAATGGTTACGGAAATGAGTGAAAATGAGATTGAGATTGAAGAATATTCATGTTGAGTATGGTTTCCAGCAATTCCATTCAGGTAGAGAGTCAAACCTTATCTTATCACTTATTTTCAGTTTCAAATGTTTCTGAGTTCTCTGCGACCTTTTTGTGTCAAAACACATGTCTTTGTTATCAATGGTATGGACCCCCGTAGATAATTCCTGAAAAGTTTGCCATGCAAATGCGTTTTTTGCACACATTGCAAATATTTTCCATAATTCCTTGTTTGAATGTTTCAATGCCAGAATGGATATTTGAGATAGATCTAAGTCCTCTTCTCTCCTCTTTCGACTTGAGTCTTTCACTCTGTGGTTAGTCCAAATTCTCTAATTTGTTTGCCATGAGACATTCTCTTTCTCTTCTCTTTTCCTTCTATCTCACTAGATGTTCGTACTCAGTCCTTTCTTCTTTTCTTCCATTTTGGTCATTCGATTCATTCTCAACTCTTCTTCTTCCTTCTCTTCCGTCTTCATGATCTTTCTTCACATCATCTCATTCCTCATTCATGATTATAATTCCATGTCTGCATCTAGATATTTCAGAAGTGTCCATCCAAGTGCGTTGACAATGTGAATATAAAATGAATTATCGAACTCATAATATATTCCAGCGAGAGAGTTCAGAAACCTTCGATTGGGGACTCTTGCAAAGATGACTCTCCCCATTTCGGGTGCTTTCTCGCTTCTCTTACTGAAGAGAGAGTATGTGAAACGAATAGACCTTCCGATGCCATCTCTTCCTTCGATAGAATATTTCTTGTTTTCGGTTGAGTAGTCATTTCTTTTCCTCGTGCTATTTCTCACTAATTCAATTGTCCTTCGAATTGGTAAGACGAAGAACAATTCGCACCTTTTCTCTTTTCTTTCCACATTCAAAATAGAATTTGTTCATTGTACAGAGGGAAATTTTCATTACGGGAGTATTTCACCTTCCTTCGTCTTCCCTTCACTTTCTCTTCTCAATTCGTAGTCAATTTGTGTCCTTCTGAACACCTCGAACGAAATTACGAAAGGAAGGAATGGATCTCGTGAATTGAAATGTGTTTCAATTCCATCTTCTTCTCACTCAATTCAGTCTACGGTACTTGATCAGTGGCCCTATCCAATAGAATCCATCCATCTTTTTCTCTTTTATTTCATCGTTAGAAGAATCGTTTCCAGACCGTTTTGTTCTCTTCTAACGAGAGTCCGGAAACTCTAACGAGATAAACGAGTAGAGAGATGGTTCCTCCTTCCCTCCCCCACCATTCCTTCTCTCCTTCAGTGATCGTACAGTTATCAATTCTATCTGTCTTCCTTTCTACTACGGTTTTCAGGCTGACGAATCTCTTTACTTCGCTTCTTTTAATTCTAAAGGAAGTTTGGTCCAATAATTCACGTGGATATTCTCGTTGTACTCTTCATGCAGATGTATTATCCATCTGTCTTTCATCAACGTAGAGAGACTGTCTCCATCTATCTATTCCTTCCTTCCTTCCTTTCCTCTATCTCGAGATCTATTTCAATAAGGAAGTCTCTTCTCCTCTTCTCACTTTCCGATCTCAATATTGTTTTCTTCTGTCTTCATTTCAATCTTCTTTCTTTCTTTCTTCCTTCCTTTCTAATGAAATGCCCTCTCACTCAATTTTCACTCCAATTAAACATAGAAATAATAGTCAATTAGAATGCACGTGGTGGGAAGAGAAAATAGTCATGTGGTTGGGAAGAATAAGAGAGGAGACTACGAATATTATGTAGACAAGCAGCCTATTGTACGAAATTTAATATTTATGCCACTCTGATCATTTTCCAATAGTATATTTTGATGAAGTTTTCTCAATCTCCACTCCATCTTCTTCATCTTTTCCTTTCTTCCATCAGAACTTCTTCTTTCTCTTCGTCTTCCTCTCATCTAATCCATTCTGAGTGTTCCATTCCATTGTCTTCAATCCCTTCTTCTCTTTTATCATAACTCTTTCTTCTTCTTCTTCCATCACAAAAAGGGGCTCAAGTGCCACTGTTTTCTTCAACGGAACCTCTTCCGTCTCGAATAATACTCATTTGATTCCCTTCCTCTCTACCATCTTCCGTCCTTCTCTCCGTCTAAATCAACTTACCTTCTGTGTAGTACTCCTTTTTACAATTGTCCTTTTCTTCTTTATCAAATATAAGATGGTTCATTCCTTCCCATATCTCCCAATCTCTCCATGTGACCATCCACGTATTCGTATGCATAATTTGAATGAGTTCATCATAATTCAAATGTGTGAGAGTGTCTCACCTTCTATCTCTCAGATTATCCCTACTTCTCTCACTTCAAATACTCCGTCTTTCAATCTTCTCACATTCTCATAATACGGGTGATCTCAATTCTCTGAATCAACTATGGTTTCCGACCATTGAGGGATTCCCTCCTTTTGATTCTCCTCTCTTCCCTCTTCTCTCCCTCTCTCTCTCTCCTCTTCTTCAGTCTCTTTCTCATTATCAACTAAGTAGAAGGAGAATAAACATCTTCTGTCTCACACGAGTTATGACGACAGATTCATCCATATTTGCATCACTGCATCTTCCATATTTCTAATCAGTGATATCTTGCAATCTCCTCTCTCATCGTCATTGAGTCGATCTCATTCCCACTCTTATCCTCTCTTCTTTTTCTCTCTTGATGATTGGCCATTCTGAAGAGGACTCGAGAATAGACACATTCCCTTCTCATTACCCCAATCGTCACTCGAATTTCATCGTAATAATTGGTTCCATTCTTTCCTCCTACTCATTTCTGCATACAAACCATCCATTATCGTGAAGACTTCTTCTCTCTTTTGGTCCTCTTTCATTATAAATGCACCATTTTCGCATCCGAAAAAAGACGAGAAAGTTTCAAAAGCATTTCGTGCGAATTAGTCCATTTTCCCATAGAAGAAGAATAATCGAAGATGGGAAAGATGAAGATTTGGGATTATAAATATCTTCTATCTTCTTCTAATCTCTCCACTCTCAATCCTTTCGATAGAATCTTCCACTTTTCGATCGGAGTTTCATCCATTCGTATATTTTCTTCTCAATTAATTTGTCTTTTCGATCTTCGTCTCTTCACAAACTTCGCACGATTCACGAATATTCATAACCTCCCCTTTTTCTGTCTCTCGCTCGTGTATTTTCGTAGTCCATCAATTCTGGTCACACTATTTTCAGTGCCAATAATGCTCACTCAATCGTTCACCGGATTTAGAAAACTCGGAAAGATCAGAGATCAAATTCGACAGAAGGTTTGCTCATTTTTAAAGACCATCCAGGAATAATGTGGGGTGTACGAGGAGTGTTTCTATTGTAATCACGAGTTGTTGACCCATGGGGAGAGGAATGAGTATGTGTGTGTGTGTGCCAGTATGGAAGAAGAGAAGAGAATGACCATGAATAGTAATGGATGGATTGCAGGCAATGAGTTTGACTGAACCACCTCCCATGGCACCACGATTACAAGTGAGTTTAAAGGAGGAGTAACATGAATATTTTGGTGACCAATCTGTCAGCGTCACATTGTAGCAACCCATACCGATAGAAGAATTCCGAAACTCACGTATTTCAACGACATCAATGAACAGAGTTATAACGAATTGGCATAGATAGTGCCACAGAGTCCAGGCAAAGGGAATGAGTGGGGGGGGGAGGGGCACTCTCTGATCAGAGAGACTGAAACAGTACACTGGAATAGACAGAAATATCGAATTCACTGGTATTCTTGCATCAGTTGTTGCGCAATCAATGTGAGTCTCACTCTCTCTCTCTCTCTCTCTCTGGGGGTAAATCCCACAATTGTTTTCATTTTCCTCCTTCCACTGACCTCATCCTCTCTTTCTCTTCACACTCTTCATTCTTCCATTCATCTCTCATTCATTTCGCGTGTCCCTCAGAATATCAAAGTGACTACAATCTTGTCATTCCTCACTTCATCTCTTCAATATTCTTTCCAAATTATTTCCCTAAGAGAGAAGTTGACAACCGGAGATCCACGAGAGATTCCGATCTTTTTCTCTTTGCAAGGAATAACAATTCCCTCCCTCCCTCCCTCTCTCTCTCTCTTCTTCTCCCTCAGCAATTCACATCTGGTAATAAGAGTATAAAGTGACCATAACTATACCCATTCCTTCTCTTTTTCTACTTCTCTAATTCCTTTCCTATTCAAGACAATATTCATATCTTCATTCCTTCTTTTATAACCTCACCTTCTAAACTGGAAGGAAGTTTCCATATCATATATTTGTATCCGTCTCTCTACTCTGCTTCTCTTCATTCCTTCTCTCTCTCTCATCTCTCTCATTGTACTTTCTCCCTACCACTGAACAGTACTCAATCGATCGATTGACCCCATCTTCCCTTCCTTTCTTCTCTCTACTCTCTTCTCTCTCTCTCTCTTCAGTCACTGACCCATTTCCCTCATCATTCCCATTAGTCTCATCACTCGACAATCATAGTTGATCTTTGATCTATGAGGCGTCCCATCATCATAACCAAGCATGGACACGCTGTAAGCCTTTTCTCTTCTTTTCCATATATCAAGATAACTCTTTTATTTTTCCTAGGCTAGTCTTTATATTGCCTGCCATTGCTTTTCAGTGTGTTTTCTCTCTTGACGAACGGCTAAAATATTAGATGAGAGTCGATGAAAATGCATGGTCGAGTCCCGTTTTCTGGTCAATTCTTTCTCTGTTTTTCATAGAAATTGGAGGTTGGTCTTCGGAAATCTCTTGTTTCCTATCCACTTTTTGTGCCCTACTCTCAGCTTGGATTTCATAGTCTCCTTTTACTCTTCTTCCATTGGTGGCCTTCCCTTTCCTCTACTACAACTACTCCCTTCTCTCTCTTTCAACAGTCTTCTGTATTCCTTCCCTCCATCCCTCCATTCATCTCTTCTTCCACTCTTTTCCTCTACTGCTATCCCCCTCCCCCAGTCTAAAAGTCGCAAAGCCTCTTCTTTTTCCTGCTCTTTTCATTCTGATTCTCTTCAATTCTCGCACTCTTTTTCATTCTCTCACTATTTTCATCGTTCCCTTGGGGCAGAAGAAATAGTAGCACACTCACACACAAAACAGATCCCGATTGAATAAGGAGAGAGATCAAAGATCAATTTGGAAGTGCAAAGAAGGGGGATGATTCCTTTGATCTTCCTTCTCTCCACATAATCACATTCTCGCACTTCTTCACTTTTTGCAGCGAGGGAAGAGTTATCATTCTCTCGTTTTTGGGTGGCTCAAATGTGGTTGAGAGAGAGAAGGAAGGGATTGTCACGAGTATCTAGAAGGGCATTCACTCCCGATTATCCCCTCCCCCCCCCCTGCTCATCTGTGCACTCTTCCACTCCTTCTCAATCATAGAGATCCATTTGTGGACCTGATCAACGATAGGTATAAGCTTACGAAAAGCAGAACCAGTGACGGAAATGAAGAGATAAGCGTTGAGGGACGATGATAGGAAGATTGAAAGAGGATGGGATTGAAAATAGTGAGGAATCGGGTTTAGAAATGGCTGAATTTATCTATGAGGTTCACTTCTTTCATTCCCTACCACACTCACAGGGAAATAAGTCTACAACTTCTAAAGTCTAATGTGTTTAGACTTAATAAGTATAAATATTAGACTTTCAAAGCCTAAATTTTCGACTTTCTAAGTCTAATTTGATCACTTTTCAATCGGCATTCTCTACGGTACTTTTGCACCCCGATAAGTTCGATCAATGAATTTTCATGGTATACCCTCTTCTTCTGATCCACATTTAACTTCGTTACCCACCCTCCTCCTCTCCATCGCCCCTTCTCTTAACTGTCAGATGTCGTTGTTCCTTCTATGAACTCTTTCCTACTTCCTCTCTTCTTCTTCTTCTCTTCATCATGAACTTTTCCTGCTTCCTTCCACTCAATTCACCCCACGAGTCCTCTAAAGAACCAATTCGAGTCCCCTCCCTTCCCCTCCCTCTCTCTCTGGCAGAAGTTCCGGAATATCTCTGGAGGTCTCTCTACTTCAGTTGTAACAGAGAGATCAAGAGTGAGAGAAGAGTAGTATCTTATCAAATTCCTTCCTCTCTCTCTCCCTCTATTCTCTTTCTTTACTCAGTTGCCCTTCAACGTTTCTCCCCTCCTGAAACGATAAAAATGAGAAATCTCTCTAATCCTCCCATACAAGTCGTGTGCTCATTTCCCTAATTCTCAATTATTCAGTATTTCGTTCCCCTCATGCTAAATCTCAACCCTTTTGTCCTATTCTCATTCACACGTTTTCATTCCTCCCGCTCTTTCCCTCTTCCTTCTCTCTTTCTCTGTCGTCTCTCTTATCAGTGTGATCTCTCACTGTACTCATCCCTTCCTATCACCATAGTGATAACAAATGTCTCATCCCTTCCCTCCCTCTCATTCCTCCATCACTCCTCCTCCCTCCTCCTCCCTCCTCGTTTTCATTGCAACGAGTCGTCCCTTATCCTTAGTGTGTGAATCCCTCCCAGATTCAATTGTCCCTTCCCTGGTCTCTTCCCTCCCTCCCTCTCTCCCCCTCTCCATATGTCTTCCCTTCGCTTATCTTCTCAATCACAACTTTCTTCCTTCTTCTCACAGTTTCCTCTCCCATCAAATTTCAATTATTGAGTAGTTTCAGTCTCAATTCCTGTTTGAAGTTCATTTTGCGATCAATTTGTGGTATAAATTCTATTCGCCCACTTTCCTTTCTCCCTCGATCACTGCGCAGTCTTTATTTTGATTGATTCTCGTTTAGTTGAATGGTTTGAGTATCGATAGGAATGAGTAAGGTGAGAGAGTGTAGTGAATTGAGAGATTGTAAGAGAAGGGATGGCGATAGAGTGATACCCTTCTCCCTTCCGTTCTTCTTCTATTCATTTCCCTAATTTGCACGCGCTCTTCGTATTTTGCACATTTTTGTTTCTTGGTCTCCGATTTGTGAGAGGATTTGTAGAATGTTTCCGTAGAGATCTCCCTCCATCTTCTCTCTCCCTTCTCATTCTCCATTCCTCGACCCATGTTTGGTCGTGAAGTCTCGCACCTTCTTCGATTCCATAGTTATCCTTGAAGGAGCAAAGAGTCTCCTTTCTTCTCACTCACTCTTACCAACTAGAGACCATAGAGAAGCAAGAGAGATTCATTCCCCCTACCTTATCTTTACGAGTCATTTCACCTTTGCAACCATCTATTATGCGCATGACCCTATCATTTGACCACTTTAAGCAATCGATAAGCTTCAACTACCGTGTCCTTGTTATTCTCTACGAGATGTTGTTCATTACAGATGGAATACGTGATTCAACCGGGTGATACACTGGAGAGGATAGCTGCCTCTCATGACTGCACAGTGGGAGAAGTGATCAAACTGAACAAATTGGTCACTCGAATGGTTAGTCGATCATTGATATTTCCCTTCTAAATACACCCACACGATTCTTCACCTTGCTTCTATTCCATGCCGTGGAATAGGTTAGTGAATTCCGAGTGTTGCGAAAGAGAGAAGGATATTAAATACGCCTGAATTTATCAATGGCCATATTTCGTGCATAGATTACAGTAGTACTCCCACCTACCGTACCCCCTTCCGATTTATCATTAGTGTAATCTGTTTGGGACTTTTCTTCCTTTTCTTACTTGCTAGTGTCTCGTTAGGAGGAGAATGGAAGACAAAAACAGTCGTAGCCCTCGAATTTATTGTCTGAATTTGGAATGAGAATGGAATGAATTAAGGTGTTCCAAGGACAGAAGATACTCGTACCCGTCCCTCTTACTGACGACGTTTTCGATACTGGTTAGTTAGATTGCAATTGTTTACAGGTTTCTGAGTATATCCACTAAATAATGAATATCAGGTTCTTCGTCATCAGGAGGTCCGGCCACTTCAACACCTCGTCACGACGGTCCTCTTCCCAATCTATTCACTACTACTTCCCCTTCTACCAATCACAATAACGGTTAGTTTGAATGGGAGATAGTATTAATAATCGATAGATAACATGGGGATTGCAACTTGTCGATGGAATGAATCATTTGATGAGTCATCAAATTCATTCTATCGACGGTTGGTAACGAATGCGATGTCGTGTTCATTTATATTCCTGTTTGCCCTTTCGCGTTTATTGTTTATTTACGTTATATACTATTTTATATTTTGTACTCTTTAAAAATGAAAAGTGGGATGAGAGAGATAGGGAATATTGAACTTGAGTCGGTTCTTTCACTTTCATTGTGTGGTGATTTGATTGGAAAACTCGAAAAAGAATACGGAAATGGAATTAGTCGAACCAGGAGAAAAATCTCGCGAGTTTTTGTGTGAAGAAAGGGAGCGGCGATTCTTTTGTGAACGACAAATTGGGGAAGAATGGAGAAGGAGATTGAAGGGATGAAGAAGAGAAGAGACTGAGAGAAAGAATGAGATGGATGGAAGAGAGAGAGACCACACATTCAATCTGATTAGAATCAAGGAAGTTTGAAATTGAAAGACGAGAACTTCCTTTCCTTCTCTAATCTTCTCATTTCTCTTTGGAACAAATGAATTGTGTGACTCAGTGTTATTACAAGAGTAGATGGTTGAAGTAAACTACCCACTGTATCCTTCCCCTCTCCCATCTCCTCCCTTCCATTTCATTCCACTCATTCATTCATTCTCTCTCCAGGAATCATTCGTGGTCCAGGAGGAGCCGTCCCTCGAAGGGGTTCACTTGCTAAGACCCAATCTGCACCCGTCGGACCGAGGTAAATATTGATCTTTGATCTTTAAAATGATCGCTTCAGATCTGAAACGATGAGTGTGGACACAGACACTGACTGTCTCCAGCGATTCATCAAGATGAAGGTTGGTCTTTGATCTTTGATGTAGAGATGATGGTTGATGTCAGGTGAAACAATTGACTGAATCTGACGGGACAGTATCGGGAACTCTTCTCGTTACTCCAAATTGTCTAATGTTCGATCCGGATGTTACTCATCCTCTTGTGAAGGAGAATGGATCAGATCTGTATGGAATGGTGGCAAAGTAAGTGAATGAAAGAGAAGAGAGAGAAGAAGAATGGAGAGTATTGCAGTATGGAAGAGATTCAATCTGTTTCTGTCTATAAGGATATTGGAGGATTATTCGGAGATCGAGGAGAAAAGAAGAAAGATATTTTCGATCCTGAACATCTCAGGTTTATTTTTGATTCCTTCGTCGATATCGCTCTTATTCAATCAATAGTGATCATCTGTTTATTGTTATGATTGTAGAACAGCAGAGAAGAAGAGAATAGAGGAAGCAGCGAAGATTGAAGAAGAAGATAAAGAGGTAAAGAGAGAGATGAAGATGGAATTAACTGATCTTTGATCTTTACAGAATTCATTGGATGGCGAGACAGAACCAGGTCGAGTTCTCTTTGGAATGCCATCGGAAGAGGATGAATTCGAGGTTGGAATGATCATTCCAATAATGAATCTGTTGAATCTGTTTCAATAATGAATCTCTTTCTTATCAGGGTCTTTCTCCTCTTCCTCAATCTTCTCTTTCTGGTTCATGTGAACTTCCTTCTATTATGGAAGGAGAAGAAGTTCATTCGAGATCAGTTGAAGAAAGAACGAGAACAGTTAGTGAGAATGGTAAGTGAAGAGAGGGAAGAGATCAATGGATGAATCTGTCCATTTAGAACTTCTCCCCGAGGGATCTCTTTCTTCGGCCTCTTCAACTTCTCCTGAATCAAGATCAAGATTATCGAGTGATGTGAATGGAGAAGAGGATGGAAATAAGAAGAATCCCTTCCAAAGGTACAAGCATTTGATATAATTAGTCTCCTCTAGTCTAACATCATCCCTATCTAAAGGTATTCCCCGAACGTAGCTCGAAAGTCGTTCGGGAAGTTGGGTCGAACCCTGAGGTGAACACGCAGTGGTGTGATCGTACTCTTGTTGTGTAGATACAGTACCCCCGTTGTTGTACCATGTATGCACTCTACTGGCCGATGTTTCCTAAACATAGTACAATCATTCCATTGTAGTGCACGCGCTCGTTCCGTGGGAGGTACGGTAGCTTCGGGTGCACGTACCGTAGCGACGGCTACTGTAGACGGGACGAAGACCGTCGCCCATGGTGTGGTCACGCACACCAAGAGTGCAGCAGGTGCGTTCAGCGCTTTCTGCCGTTCTCGATTAGTGCATTGATTGCAGATGCTGTTGAGAAGGGCGTGACTACCACAGCGAAAGTGGTCGCCAATGGGACGAAGGTATGAATATAGATTACTGTAGAAGAAGGGGATTACGGATTGAAGAACGAAATAGATAAGCTATCTGGTAATGAGCCTTCTCCCTCTCAGGCAGCAGCAGGTGCAGTTGTATCGATGCCCGGTAACATCGTTACAATGGGATCTTCCTTCGTTAACGATGGAATGGCTGGAGTGAATCAAATGTGTGACTCGATGTTCGCTGTCGAAGTGAGATATTAATTATTAATAGTTTATCTCTTAAGGACGAGTGGAATTCGTATGGGGTTTGCATCCAATCTTAGTATAGAGAAAGAAGACTGCGACTGAGAGAAAACCAGTGATGAATCCAGAAAGAGAAATGATGAAGTAGAAGAGAGATGTACAACCTGTAGAAGAGGAGATAGAGGGTGAGGGGAGAGGGAGAGGGAGAGGAACTCACCGATACATGCACCAATGCAGGCCATTTGACCAAGAGGAATATCTATCTCATGCTTTTCTTTTTTCTCGTTCGTATCTTTCTTCTGACAATGAGTCTTCTGAGTGATGGTAGTCGTTGTCTTTCCCTCTTCCATTCTCTCAGGATGGTCTTCATCTCCCTTTATATTGGTATAGTTCGCATTACTCGTGGGATCTTCTGATTGATCGGACATCTTGATCGAATGCTTGAGAAAGGATGAAGAAAGAGAGAGTTGAAGGCGCTTTTATGCATATTGGGATGAGATCTCTGACACGAAATTGAAGTCATGAGATCATGATATCATTCAGAAAATAGATTAAACGGGAAAATAATTTATCGGTGGTGGGTAGATCAACGATTGCATCCGACTTGCCAATACCAGAGAACGAGATATCCCAATCCAGCTCCAACAATCCATCCTCCACAATTGACAGTGAAGAAACAAATGGTACCACAAATTAGTTGAATACATCCACCATTCTGGAAAGGAAAATAGTAGAAGGGCGATAGGGGGGATATGCCAACTCTCTTCTCTTCAATCCTCTCTTCATCCTTTGAGATTTTAGCCATGATTACTTAGACGAAATCGAAAATATTTCTTTTCGGAATATTCTCCATTTTATGCACTCTATATTGAATCTGCATGTCAATCACATCACAATTCAATCATTCTTCTCTCCAATTACCTATGAATGACTCAATATGTGCCTGGGGGGAGCTGGTTCTCTTCCACTCTCGACATAAATAGTCTATCACAGCTTACTCGTCTCTCTCTCTCTCTCTCTCTCTCTCTCTCTCTCTCTCTCTCTCTCTCTCTCTCTCTCTCTCTCTCTCTCTCTCTCTCTCTCTCTCTCTCTCTCTCTCTCTCTCTCTCTCTCTCTCTCTCTCTCTCTCTCTCTCTCTCTCTCTCTCTCTCTCTCTCTCTCTCTCTCTCTCTCTCTCTCTCTCTCTCTACTCAATATGTGCCTGGGGGGAGCTGGTTCTCTTCCACTCTCGACATAAATAGTCTATCACAGCTTACTCGTCTCTCTCTCTCTCTCTCTCTCTCACTCTCTCTCTCTCTCTCTCTCTTCTCTCTCATTCTCACCATTGTAATTCGCACTATTCTGCCCATCTCTCTTCCCCTTTCTCTTACCATTTCCATTCCACCATTCCGGTATTCTTTCTTCTTTCCTCTGATGGATCCACCCCAATTACCGATACTCTCACTCCAAAGCTGCTTCATTCCATCCACTAACTTGTATCAACTTGATCATCACTCTTTTATCCCTCTACCTTTATTCCTTTCCTTTTCATACTGACCAATTTCAATCCCTCAATGACGTTTCGTAGATTGATTGCGTGGTTCAATTAGTGACTTGATCACTTGATCTCGATCAATATCAATCTTCTCGTCTACAGTATGCTTGGCCGTTTGAAATTCCGTTCGAGAAGCGGAAGTTACGATCTGCTACAGTACACTGAGAAGCAATTTGAGGATGTGATGCAGGGCACGATTGTGGTTATTGATTGATTATTGATTGGTTTGGGTTCAGAAGAGTAGGAGATTATGGAAGAAACGAGGAAGGGATTACTGTAATTGGTAGTCAATGAGAATGATTGATTATGCATACGACTGGTTCAAGAATGATATTCATTGTAGGAGGAACGATGTCCCACTCGTCTCAAGAGAGAACAATCATTGGCTACTCTTGAAGGATTGAGAATGAAGACACAAGCAGCTAGAGAAGATGCTGCACTCAAGGCTAGAGATGGAACACTGTCAGTCAACTATTTGATCTTTGATCTTTGATCCCCTTACTTCTCTTCAGATTCGCATGTGCAACATCATCAGATGAAATGCCTGATCTGTTTATTCCCGTTGATCAAATGATTAAATCGACTTCTTCTTCTGGAGATCACACTTCTGGTTTGATTTTTCAAGAATTATTTTAAAATGGAGATAAGTTAGAAATTACCTTAAAATAGAAATATTAGGGTGTCCCATAAGTTTCCGGACTTTTTTTCGATATATTTTTTCAAGAGAATCATTAAAGATTATTTAAAAAATTAAATTACATTTAGTACATTTACCGCAGAAGAAAATTTAGCGCAACTAAAATTATAAAGATATTGGCTAGGAATGACGTAATGCCCGAAAAACGCGTTTTTTGATAATTATTTGAAAATATTCTCTCTTCGCCTGGAATGGTCATTGGATCCCATGATTTTTCTGACAAATATGGACGACCATCGACTATTTTTTGAAACTCTGAAACCATATTTTTATCGAAAGATTTACGAGAAAAATCAAAAATTATCAAGAGCATGTCTGAGGTTGAGGGTCATTTTACACATTTTGGAATTTTTTTAGGTGCCTAATAATCCGCTCTCGCCCAAATTGTTTTGATAATATTGTATTAGGATAACCTATACTTATTTCCATTTCTTATCGTCTTTCGTAAATCGGGTATTCTCAGGAATAGTCAAAAACTGCTAATTTCGAAACTATGATGCAATGTTGTTTCGAAGCTCGGGGGTGGTGGTCAAACAAATTCTTAGCATCTCGTAAACTGTTACAGACATTAACAGTTTTTGGACCTCATCTCATTCGTGAAATCTGAAAAAATTCCATCTCGCTCAAGTTATGCGAAACGATGCAGATTTTTCAAACGTCGGAGATTTCACTACCTCACACATGGAAATGAACAAACAGTCAACTCTCTATAAAGTTCTCTTAAAAGTACATCGAAACTCTTTGAAGAAGTAGGGGAAAACATTCAGTCCGGGAACTTATGGGACACCCCAATAGATAAATTTGAGGATTTTTTGAATGCATAACATTCAATTAATTTATCATTGAGTTTCCCTGTATACCCATTGAACGATGTAAGAATGAACCTGATAATGATCTTTGATCTTTAAGATGGTCAGCCAATTCTTCCCTTCTACATGGCAGTTCGATTGACGAGAAAGAAGAGGAAAGTAACAAAGGGTTAGTTTTCTCCTTCAATCTACAGTGCAATTAGGAAGGGGAATGGATAAGGAGCTTTTTCCCTGCAAGAGTCTAGTCGGGTTCGTTTGCAGACTAGAAGGGAGATCTCCTTCTTTCTCTTTCCTTATTCTTGCACTCATCTGAGTCTTCTTAAATAGTCACGGGTCTCCTTTACTCGATAGATTGTTTAGACGACACTATGCTTTTCCTCTCTCTTTTTCTTTTCCCTTTACTGTTTATGCATGGAATCATCGATGAGAAATCCCCTCTCTCTCTCTTCCTCATGACTTCAATTATCCATATGTTCGTTCCTTCTAATCTTCTGTGCATTTCCTTCCTCAAACTGACCTTTCTCTCTTTCTTTTCCCTCTCTTCTCTTCCCATTGTCTCTCATCTCCACTTCATCTATCTCCACTGCAAAGAGAGAGAGGATCGATGCTTCTTCCCTCTTTTCCCTCTCCTTCTTTCATCTACTCTCTCCTCTCTTTATCCAACACACACTTTCAACAGGCTTTGTGGTTTTATTCTTTTTTCTTCTCCCCCCCACTCTTTTTCGATGTCTCTGGTCATGTCTCGTTTAGTCATTCGGGAATGGAGGAAGCAAAACCTCGCAAAATTCGGTTCTTCTAAATTAGATTTCTAATCGCACTTTGGAATGCATAGTAATTTTATGAGTTTATTTAGAAAAGATTGAACAATTTCGTCTGAGGACCATCAATATGTACGGTATCCTAAATTATTTATCGACTGGGAGAAACGCAAATGCCATTTTTGCATTGTCTTAGTTGCGCGTGTTGGTTTTCGTTCCTTTCAAGCTCCTTCCGTCTTCTTTTTCTTTCCTCTTCAAGTCCTAACGCAATTCTAACTCTCTCCATCCTCAGTCTCGAGAAGAAATTTCCAACATGCGGGCTCAGAGTCTTTCTCTTTTCTTGTTCAAATATAGGAATATTACTTTAATAGAGCACGATTCTGGATGCTATTATAGTTTATATCCTTCCATTTCAGCGTCTGCCAGTCGATCTCAATCAATAAATAGTTCATACGACGAGGATAATAATCCATTCGGGAACAAATTAAAGAGGGAATTCTGGTTCGCAATTCCTGCCAGTCAGGTGACAAAACAATTGATTCCCTCTTATTTATAAAGCTTTTCTCATTGAATTCCATCGTTTATTTCCTCCCACTTTTCCCTTGGAATAGACGAATAGTTACCGTCGATTGTTATGTAAATGGTCGATGCTATTCTGACAGTTTACTTTAACCGTCTTCTTTCAACAGTTTTTCCATTGCAGGCCGATAACATCTATCATTTTCTCCTCCAGTGGTCTCCCGATAAGTACGGTCAGGTGAGATTATTCATTATTTCTTGTCGGCGTGGCTATTCTGAAACCGTAGCTACACGTACGTCATGAAAATGGTAACTATGCGACCATTCGTCATTCCCTTTCAACTTGATGTTGAGGGCGTCGCTTAGAATAGAGATATTCCGTGGTAGTTCTAGGAAGATTGTGTAGGATCGTCTTTGTATTCTTCTCATAAGTGCTAACACGTCGTTTCACTGCTTTCCTTAGAGTACACAGTACAGATCAAAAGTTGAAACGACATGAAAGAAGAGTGTGCAAATTCTCGGAAACAGTTGTTAACAAGTGTTGTGATGTATAATATTATTCATTTCAGGACACGACATTGTCCACTCTGGACGAATCCTCTATTAATTCATCATTGGCTGTCCAAATTCCGTCCAAGGTTCATTCGATGCATTTTTACTTTACTGTAGATCCTTATGAGATTCTCCAACCACTTTTGAAACATACATTCTTTTGTTTTCGCCACGAAACTGTGTTGTGCCAATCTCGTAATCCGTGGAATGGATATTTTCGTAGTGAGAAAATTCCCAGAATAGTGCAGTCTCACGATCGGATTAGAGATATAATTATGGAAAGAGAGATATTGAGATATTTCTCATTGCAGGACGATCGTGGATTCATCGTCCTGGATTCTGAAGCCGACGAATCTCTCACTGGTTAGTTGATTTAGCTGTTGGAACGGTGTGAGAAAGGGAAGGATTCGAAATGGGGAGAAGTGTGGCCTAGAATTAACTGTAGAGAAGAGGATCTTTCTGACTACGAGGAAGAGACACTAAGTGCAATAGTGCATACACAACAATTAGAGGGATTCCATTCAGTGGATTTCGAGAGATTTGAGAGAGTGCAGAAAAAGACGGTACATGAGGTGTGTGGTGTGTATGTGTGTGGTGTGCTGTCGTATTCGTCGGTCTCTTGATCTCCCTTTGTGGATGTCGCTACTCGAGTAAGCCGATTAATGACTTTTGATGAAATTGTAGTGAATCCCGCCTCCCACCCTCGCAATTCCATTCCCGATATGGCATAAATATATCCAATCTACTCTGGTCAGCATTCCTTTTCTTCCAATTTATCATTGTTAATTAAGATACTTAGTCAAAGAGTCGATGAATCTTGATTGTGATTACATTGGTTGACCTTTTCCGTCGTGCTCCTCAGATTCACTTGATTCCCCTTCTCTCTCTCCGTTCTATTTGACACAGATCGTGGTCAGCTTGTCTCTTTCTCCTTGTATCTCCCCTTCCCTTCCCTCCTTCCCTCCTTCTCTCTCTTATTTGAACGTGGACGATAGCCATCCATCCTCACATTTGCAATTTT
Organism: Pristionchus arcanus; assembly: GCA_900490705.1. Lineage (NCBI taxonomy): Eukaryota > Metazoa > Nematoda > Chromadorea > Rhabditida > Neodiplogasteridae > Pristionchus > Pristionchus arcanus. The sequence continues at coordinate 81,139 of LS487666.1, forward strand.
TCTCCGTGTTGTTCCGATGGAATACGTGGTCACTGAAACACTGAATGTGTCTCACTCTCCAATCACGTTCTCATGCAGATATCATCGTCTCTTTCTCTCTTCTATTGATGGTATCACTCATTGCTCCATGACCTATACTCTCTCTCTCTCTCTCTCTCTCTCTCTCTTTCTCTCTTCGTTTCCCTTCTCGGTCTCCTTTTTACGCAGTTGTTTTCATCTTCTTATCACTATCAATGATTGACTACGTCACGAGTTAACACTACTAATCTTCGTCTGATTTCCCACCTGAAGGAGATGGTTACCATGTGATAGTCGCCTGTAGCCACAAGAGTGCCTCCTTTACCCCCCCCCCCCTCCTCATTCACTCTTTTTTCTTGATCGGCTATCAAAATATCAAGTGATCTACTGTGTACACACTGGCAACAGATTACTGTTGACACTTGAAGACTCGATTACGAAAGGGATGAAAGAATACGGTAGTTAACGAGGGGATACTGTGGAAGGAGGGAGAGTGGATCCATTGCCAGCTGGAGAATGATGTTTTGGCCCTATAGATAAGGATTGTCCGTGACTGCTTATCACCTGACTAATAAAGAGAAAGAGGACAATGCGGGTCTCCCTTTGGCACTCGAGGAAGGGAAGGAAGGCATTGTGTATAGTGATGGTCAGAACTGATAGGAGTAATGAACCTGTTGGAAGGAATGCTAATAACAATTCGTATAGAGAGGTCTTATCTCGTTAGTATGTTAAGTAGTCATAACCAATCTGCCATTTGCGAATGAACAGTGATTCCCTCGATTGGTTCGCCATTCAATCCCTTAATCCATTCTTGATTGATGAATGTCTGAACTCGAATGTTGAACAAGTGGGTGGATTACACATCTATTTCATCCCAATCTCTCCTTCTGTTTATTGAAAAGCGCAGATTACCGTTCAAAGTTCTGATGAAATCGTCCCCCAGATTACTCTTCATCTTTAAAGAGAACTCTCAATTTGTATCCTTCTCATACTCAGTCGACTACCGTAACTGAAATGGAGGAATAGATGAGATAGATTGTATTGAAGTATTTGTTGTGCGTGCTTCTTCTCACCTAATCTCTCTTCTTCTCTCCTTCAGTATCTCCCCTTCCCTCTCTTCTTCTTCTTCTCTCTTCCAAATACTCGTTGATCATCTTCTTCATGCTTGTACACACTAATTCTGCCCCTCGGAGCTATTCTTATCCGTGACGTCACAATGAATTCCCTCTTCTCTATCCAACAGGTCAATGTTTACTCTGCATGCAGATGGGTTGCAGTTCTAGTATTGTGATTCAGCCCCTTGATCACTATAGAATACATCTCGTATTAATCATCATCCGTATCTCCTTCCGATTCATCCCTTTCCCTTTCCCTCTCTCTCTCCCTCTCTTCGACTACAATCGTACAATTGGTGATCAGACAACGAGGCGTCTCTCTATATCTTATCAGCTTGATCCTCTTCTTAATCTGTCTTTCTTTCCATCTGGGAGTTAGTTGTGGCATCCGGTGTGCTTCCCCCCTCCCGTGATAGACTGATCACTCATATCCTCCCTCCTTCTTCTCATCGTATTCCCTTCTCCCACCCACACAATTCGTCTTCATTGTATGGATTAGTGACTCCTCCCACTTCCGATGAATATTCCATCCCATCCTTCTTCTCTTCTTATTCTGGTACTATAAAAGTAACTCCTTATCATCCCTTCAGTATCACTCTTCACTCCAGAGATCATCACTATTTCACGGGGATCGTTAGATCGAAATCTACGACACTATTTGATTATTTATTGTGTTCCTTTCTCCCTATTCCACTCTTTCCACTTGCATTCAATTGTTCTTAGCTTGTTCCAGTAGAGTCAATTAGTATCCAATCAACCACATGCTCTACAGTATTCCTTTGTTTCCCCCTAATCTGTCTCTTACTGTTTCTCTCCCCCCTCACATGGTAGTGCCCCCCCCCCCCCCCCCCCCCCCCCCCCTTCCATCTTCTTTCTCTTCTTTCTCTTCTGGTTCACACGAACTGTGGTAGATCAACAAGGCAGTTAAATTAGGATTGGATTCATTCGATTATATCACTCGTCTTCCTGTTATTCTCCTTTTCTCTTAACTTCTCGCCATCTTTCGATAACAGAAAAGGAATCCCGTTGTGGTTGTCTATTTCTGCAGAGAAATGGAAGTGTCCAATCCTCGATTTGTGAAGTGTGAACGGAATGGAAGAGAGGAAAGGACAGAATGAGACAGAGAGCATCAAAGAGAACGGAATGGAAGAGAGGAAAGGACAGAATGAGACAGAGAGCATCAAAGAGACACACTCACATTTGGGATTATGCATATTGACCATATCTCGTGAAAGTGAGAGTAGTGAGAAGAGAAAGAGATGGAGTATCTTTGATGGTCTCGACTTGTCTAGTTCCGTTCCGTCAAAAGGAGTTATACATTGAGTTCTCCCTTTAATTCTCTCGATCATTTGATCAAATAGTTTCTCACCCTTTTCTCCCTTGTGTTCTATTCCCCATATTCTTCTAATCACGCGAGGGCAGCTCAATAAGTAACTCTCCTCCCTCTCCTCCTTCTTCTTCCTCTTGTTTTGACCCCTTTCAATCTGCCTCGAACCAATAGAAGATTCAATCACTTTTTGCACTGAATATATCGAGGTCGAGTGTGTGTTGAATACTGCCACTTATTACTCCCTTCTCTACTTTCTTCATGTGACCCTCTTTCTTCTCTCTAACAGGCCCCTACTTCCATCTCCCTCTCCTTCCCTTCCATTACTCATTCCCTCAGGGGTTCTTCTCATGATTCTCGAGTACAGAACATGTTTCGGTTATCTGTACTCATCAATCGGAAGTGCCTTTCCTCTTTTTCCTCTTCCTCTTCTCTTCTCTTCCTTATCACTTATTATGACAACTCGCCCTCTTTCTAGATCGAGCTTGTTCTGAACTAAATGATCACTTCTCACCCATACTCCATTCATTCCTAACTAGTTAGGGAGAGTTCATAATGTGCATTCAGAAGAGGGGCGGAGTCAATGAATTGATAGAGAGAGATGGAGGATCAATTGATAGTCGTCCTATCTAATTGAACTGATGACATTCTCTATTTCATTAGCATTCACTCGCTCATCTTCTCATTTTGATAGCTTCAACTTTATCGACCGAAGAATGAAAATTCAATTTGATGGTCATCCATTTCTTTTAATACGTTATCATCTTTGTCTAATCCTTAATATCTGTCCAATTCGATCTTTTGACCAGTCTGATTCTCCTTATTTTCCACGCTCTTTCATTGTTTTTTTCTCAATGCTTTATCAGCTGAAGCTTATCAGGGACAGTCCAACTGTTTAAGATGTGAGTATATATGGGAATGGATGAATCTGTTTATCTAGATCCCCCCCCCCTCTCTCCATTCCTCCATTGTCTTCCTATTGATCAATCTCTACTGATTACTCTACTCTTCTACTCTTCTAACTCTAGGTAATCTCTCTCTCCCTCCCTCTCATTCTTTCTCAATTCTCATCTGTTTGTATTCCATTGCCTGGAGGGTCGTTGAGAATGGATGATTTGTGATCATGAGGAGTGACGTTTCTCCTCCTCTTTCACAACTTTGTATTATCCCTTTATTTCGGAACCATCTATAGCGTGTTCTGAAGGCTATTCAAAGACAGTTTGGAGTATTATCTCACTTGTTTTCTCCCTCTCTCTGTACAATATTTGTACAGGTCCAACCAACTCACTCCTTTTTCATGTTCTCCTTATCGGAATCATTATGATCCTCTTGTTCTTTACCATCTATTTCAGTAACAATCATTGTTCGAATCTCCCTTCCTCCTTCCTTTTCCGTTCCCTTCTTCCCATCTCTCTTCTCAATCCCTTCTATGGATAGATCTGCATATTGAGATAGACCAGATCTTATAACTTTCCCTTGATTTGATTGACCCTCAAGAGTGGAATGAGTGAGAGAGAGAGAGAGAGAGGAGCCTGCCAACGTGTTACTCCTTTGTGAGAATGATGTACTGTAGTCAAGAGTCTCTTCTGTTTCCCATTTATACCCTCCAATGGTGAAATAGTGAGCAATAGTTGATGAGTGTGATACAGACACTAATCCATCGATACTTTCTCGAGTGACTCCAACTGATACTTTCTCTAGTGTAGATATTGACGTATTGAATGATTCATTCACACCAATTGAAGGGGAGGTCTTGACACTTCGAGAGAACCTTCCCGTCACTCTCCTCTCTTATCCATAATCTTTTTGGTGGGAGCAACGCCTCTTAGACATGCACTGATCTCTTATCACTTCTATCTCTGAATCATTTCTCGATTCGATTGACTCATTTTGGGCCTTATTCGCATCTGTTCATCTTCTGTGCATCATTATGAAATCTAATCGCCCATCGTGTATTTATTCTCGAGATTTTATCATTATTTTGTCTTGCGCTTCTCTATTCCCTATCTTCTTCTAACCGTAGTCTCTCTTCAGACTCTACCGTATCTCTACCGTAACCCTCTCTCAATGGGAGCATCTCCATCCTCTCAATACGATGTGAATCTTCGTCGTGCCCAAACATCTCGAAGAGTTGATCATCAACCCGATCCATTTCTGAGTAGAAGGAAGACGACGTATGGAATGAGATCTGTATCTGTATCTGCAAGGAGAGCAACTCTCGCTGTTCACTCTCAATCTGTATATGAATCAACTGTCCCTGGATATGTGACTCCATTCGAATTGAAGAAGATGATGGATAGACTCAATTCAGTTGATATACCTGAATCAGAGAGTGATCATCATTCTGATCGATCTCCTTCTCCTTCTGGAACTCCTCCTCAACAAATGGAATCAATGGATTCAATGCTTCCATTGACAGCCAAATTATCAGTGACGAGTGCTGATTCGGGATTGGATTCAGAAGGAGGAATTAGTCCACGAGGAGAAGAAAAGAAGATTAAGAAGAAGGATAGACGATTTAAGATTGGAAAGAAAGCAAGAAAGATCAGTCAGAGATTCCGATCGGCTTCCTTCACTAGTCTATTCAGTCCATCTGGTGAGTATTATTCATTATTCCTAGTAGATGGGACAATGAGTGAGTGTGAATGACTATCCTAGTGAGGGAATAATCTCTGATCGCTCATTCCGCTTCTCTTTTTATTCTCTCTTCCATTCTCCACTTGCTGCAATTCTTGCACATTTCACTGTTGTTGTGAGCGTGTTTGCATTCGGGATTTCACGAGTGTTTTGGAGGGTATCCATTCCCCTCTCCCCCCATCTAAAGACCAGAATGCATCTGAAGGAAGTGACAACATTGCTTTCCGTTCTTCGTTTATCCAATCATGTGAAGATCATGTGATAGTAGTGACAATAGGTATGGAATGGGTGCGACCAGTCTCCCTCCTTATGTGAGAATGCGCTTGAATAAGGTGCGCGCCCTCCTCTTGTTTTCGATGGTCGATGCAAGTACAAAATAAAGGGAGTAAATAGCGTGTATCTCAGTGGAATCTCAGTGGAACACCCGGGGGCGAACCTTGTTGTTCTGTAATCTTCCTCTTCTTCTCAAATGGAATCGAGACCTGTTTTGAACGACCGTCTGAATTCTTTATTTCGTTTGACGGTCCGAGCTTGAACTTAGTATTCCGTAGAACGAGCAGTTTGAATAATTTCTATCATCATCCAGCTCTCTTCTCATCATCTTCTCATCATTGATAACTAATAGTGTCTTCCGATTCAACGATTTATCGTTAGATTTTGATCAGTGAATTAATTCCATTTCGAAGAATCCTTTGCTGACCAGAATACAGAGGGGTTTCTCATGAAGGAATATGTCCCATTTTCTCAGATCTCAATTTCCATAATTGGGATACTCTCGTTATCGAGAGCAAACGAATTTGAGATATGAAGAGGGAGTGAGAGGGAGGAGACAGATTCTCGTAATCTCATCTCATTTGTAGTCTACTCAATGAGTTTATATGAAGGAAGAGCACAGATCGGTCTTCCCGGAAGAGAAATTAAGGGTTATTCAGAGATGATTTGTGTAGATGGATTGATATGGCTCCCGTGTGATAAGAGATCACAGTGATCATCTAACTGCAGAGATTGGAATGGAATGGGGAAGGTGTGGCAGGAGTTGTCATCCTGTGCAGAGATGGAATGAAGAGTGAACAGGACAACAATCGTCTGTCTCTCTCTCTCCCTTCCTCTTGTCTCTCGATGAGATTGCTCATTCTGTTGTGGTGTCCCCTTTTTACTCTGCACTATTCCTCATGTATTTCATCCGATTGTGAGGGTGTCGAATGAGAAGGAGAAAGAGAGGGATGGAGGGGAAGGAGGAAGAAAGAGGAAGGGAATTGGCCTTGACCATTCGTACTACTATAGAGCAACGCATTTCGCAAGAAAAGCGGGGGAGTTGCACGTGAGGGGCCGATCAACGAAGACCTCATTATAGTGTGCTCTCCATTCTATGAAGATGGAGAGATTACTGTAGATTGTGACTGGTCCCAAGGGAGAAGAGAAGTCTGCAAGAGTTAATTAGAAGATAGGAGGAGAAAGGTTGTAGACGAGGAGGAGAAGCGGGGGGAGGGGTAGACTGGTGCAGAGGAGGACTAGCCTGAGGGTATGGATGGATTGTGAGGAAAAGTGACAGAAAGGAAGGAAGTTGAATACAGAAAGAGAACACTAGAAGAAGAAAAAGAGAGAGGGAATCAAATTGGTGTTTAGTCTCGTCTAACACTTTGACTTGCGTCATTCGCTTCGTGTATCTGTGTGAATATACCACTTGTTCACACTGGGATACGGTAGATTCAAAATAGGAAATTACTACTTTTCCACACTTCTTTTCTCTTTTGGTCTCACGTTCTTCTTAAGAATTCAGAGTATGGGAAGAATTGGGAGAATTGGGAAGATCAATAATTTAGTAGATCAACAATAGAAGAAGTTAAATAAAGCTTGGAAGAAAGAGAAGTGGGGAAGGAAGTTATTGGTATGCAGAGCCTTCCTTATTCTGTCTCTCAATCCCATTCACTATTCTAGTCTTATCCCGTCATTCTTGCTTTTGTACAGAGTAGAGTAGACAAAGTCACATACGACATTCGAAGAAAAGGGAAGAATAGGGAATACGGTAGTCTCGAAATGGATAGAACTCATTGAACCTCCAGAGGGAGAGTCATTGTCTATGAGGATGTTGAGTTAATTTCTTCTCGGAAGAAGTCCTCACTATGGAGACTCGTCCCTCTTTCTCAGAGGACCACAAAAGGTGTTTGTCTCGGATTTCGAGTCAAGAGAAGAATGAATAGGAGATAGAGGAGGATGGGGGAGGACTGACGATGTATGTTCATCGAGAATCCCTTTCATCTGCAACGAATTAAGACCTTCATGAGAGATGGAAGGCCTCGTGATCTTTAGACTCGTCCTTTGTTCATTCTCTCTCTCTCTTGTTGGAAGAGTTGGAATGAGAACTCATTGGTGTCACTCATTCTCAAAAGAGGAAGAAATGATATCCCGAGGGAGGGAAAGAATGGAGTAGATATTGAGAGGGGAGGATTACGTAGGCAGAGGAAGAGGGAGAGTGATAGGACTGATTGGGAGAGTGGATGGATCATCCCCCTTCACTCCCATAAACAGCCTTCACCCCTCTCCCTCTATCCCTCACCTTTCTCTCTCCTCTTTCTCCTCGATCTTCTCATGTAAAAGGAGGGGATTTCCCCTAACTCCGCCCCCTTTCGAACTGAGTGAGAAAGAGTTGAGTATAAGGGAGAAGGAGGTCCAGCCCCCCCCCTCCTCCATCTCTCTCTCTCTCCTCATTTTGAATATCTTTCATTAATTCATTGTCCTTCCCATTGGCATCGATGGTTATCTCTCTTCTCTTTCTCTCTTCCGGTTATTCTCAATCGTTTCTTTCTCTTTTCTTCTCTTGAGCTTCATCTTGATCAGTAGCTTAAATTCGATCATTTCTCGATTCTAATCGTGATCTACCGTATTCCATCTGATCCCTCTTAGATGCTGTCCTCTTTCATCGATAAGGTGCAAACCTCGACATCATCTCTTGCTTCTTCTGTCTCCGTAGCATCCTCATCTATCGATGATTTCTCTCCTCGTCTAAAAGAAGGAATGAGAAGGATGAGTATGCCATTGGGAAAGGCACGAGATGTCTCTTCAAGGAGATTATCTCAAATGGTTAATGCAATCGGAGAAGCATTCGATCAAGATGGATTACTTATTGGTATGCAGTTCACTCCTTCTATTCTACCTTGTCATTTCGACTTCTTCGATAGTGGGTGCAAGTCTTCACTTATTCACAAGGATTCCTTGAATCGTGAATTCAATCTTTGTTGATTGACTGACGTGATCGAACTTACTATGGTATCCACTGGAAGTACAATAACAGATTGTTACACCTGAGAGAGAGTGAGAACGATTTGGGCGTACGGTAGTCTCAAGGAAGGAAGAAATGGGTACATCAGTCCTTCCTTTCGGGTTCATCTCTACTCATTCTAAGGGTGCCAATCAGTGTCTTCCCCCGCCGCCTCCTCTCTATATACGTAGAATGATCGTTGTGGGAGTAGTCATTATTGTTTCCCAGTCTAATTTCCCCCCCCCCTTTTCCTCTTGATGATGCAACCAAATAGAATGGTAGTAATGACGAGAATGTTTTTCGCCTGCAATGGAATAGGGTTGAAAATGGTTGCAATATGGTCTGTCATTCCACCTGTTCCCTCTTCCTCTTCCTCTCTCTCTTCCGGTGGTCCCGTGGTTTAATTCCCCTTCCCTTCTCTCAATTCTCGATCTGTGGTTCGTGTGAAGGCGATTCATTGTGAGAAGAAGCAGAAAATAGATTAATGAGAACAGTCAAGATTAGATTATGGGAAAGAAAGTTGATAACTACACCTGGAATAGTGGGAAAGAGAGGGAGAGTGCATGCGGAAACTGAATGGATTGGAGTAATAAAGAAGGGATTACGGTATGGAGGATGGAGATGTATGCGGGTTTGCGGGGGGTGGACAGATTGCAAATGGTCGATCATGTTCGGAACGAAATAATAATCTCGTTTTCCCTTTCAGGCGATAAGCCCGCGCCACTCTTCGGAAATTCTCTACTCAACAGAGAATGGGAGATCGTTACCGTACAGGAAATGTGCAGGTTAGAAGAATGAATTTCTGTAGGAAGAGGATACGGTAGATGGAGGGAAGAAGTTATTGATTGATTGATTGTAGGCGGCTTTCGCTGGACCATTTGGATGTGCAGGATATGCCGATTCCTGAAGGAGCCAATTCGAGTACGATACTCGATGAACTCATGATTAGACAGGTATGAGATGAATTCCATTGAAGAGAAAGGAGAAAGATTGGGTGGAAGTAGTGGAGTGAAGTAGACAAGGGATTCGGCTATGCTATGCGATCTTTCCGCTCCTTTCTCCTTAGAAGGTCGTTACGTTAAAGAGAGAGAGGGGAAGAGGAGCGTGCAAGAAGTAGTGTAATCGGATAGGGATAAGAAGTAGCGACTCCCACTCAAAAGATGAAGATGGTTCTCCCACGGTGTTCAGTGATAGAATGACCAAGTTTCCATTGAGCAGAGACAAACAAAAGAAAGAACTTAGATGGATTGAACTTTTGAAGAATGAAGAGAAAAGGAGAAATGCATGGATGAACATATCCATACAGCGGAAAGAGCGGGAAAGAGTATCCCTTGCTTCTTCTTACTTGGAAATAAGTAAAGATCGTAGACTTCTCAAGGGAGTCATTTCATTGTATGATGTGGAGTACTATCTTGAATGGGTTCATCGCTCTCTCAGTAGTTCACTAATCATTCCTAACTATAGTTCATCTGAGTGGGGGATTTCATCTATTCATCGTAGCTTCTTGCCTTGTTTTTCCATATCTAACCAAATTAAGAAGGCTCGCAAAACATAACACGGAAAGTGCTTATTATTAGATTATTACGGCTTATATTATTTGTTTTCTCAGTGGGACCCTTCCTTATGGTTAGATCCCATAGAAGGATGTTTGGTATGAGATATGTAAGAAGATGATCTTTGGAGGTACAAATGACAGGCCAGACCAGCAGATGGATCGTCTATTTGTATATGCGCATAGTACTTTTTGCTGTAGTCATCAATTCTTGGAATAACCCTTCCGTGTCCTTCCTTTCCCTATCTCCAGACTCGGACTCAATTCAATGGCCAATCGGCATCAATTACTTGTTTTGGCCCTAGAGAATACTTCTTCTTTCTCTCTCTCTTCTCCTATCTCTTTCTCTTATTCTTAGTCCAAACTCTGTTCAGTCCTTGCACTCATTCTTTCCGAATTCCTGTTGTCGTGTATTGGATATCCCTCGATTGAAGAAGAATTGTATAGAACGGAGATTGAAAATGCTAACGAATCAAGAATCTTGACGTGTGAAGAGCATGAATTAGACAGTGGAAAGAAGATTGTTGTTTTCATTGGGCAGCAAAGTAAAATGGCTAGTAGATAGAGGGGACAATTAATGGAGAAGAAGAAGAAGGGAAGGAAGGAGCAGTCATGTGTGTGAGTATCCTACAGAGGAAGAAGAACTGAGGAGGAGGATGGAAACAAATGGAGGAAGTTGGAAGAGAATGGAAGAATGGAGGATTGGGGTGGTGGTGAAGGGAAGGGGATGAGATATGGTGATTATGGTTGAGGGTGAATTGATCTTTCTTCTGAATGCACTTATCGAGATTGACTTGTCCTCTCTCTCTCTCTCTCTCATCCTTCTTCTTCTTCTTCTTTCCTCAATGGAAGTGATGCGTACCAATCCCATCCAATTCAAAGTGGAAGAGAGGGAAGAATCATGGGACGATTGAGAATTGAGAAGAAACATGCAAACATCTCGTCTTCCTTCTCAACTAACGACTATCTACGAGAGAGTCAACTTATTCCTATTCCTCTCTGATTTCACACCAAAAATATTTCGAAAGGATTTGTTATGGGACAGTATTTAGTCTGCTAAGGTGGATAGATCACACCCTCTCCCCTACTCCCCCTCTCCTTCTATCACTGATCTATCTACGTATGAGATCGTGAGACTACTAGCCAGTTTCGTCGGTCTTTCCCTCTGTTTTTTCGACGTGAGAGAGAGGGGAACTATTACAATTTCGCTCCATGTAGTGAAAAGGGAATAAGTAGTTTGAGTGAAGGAAGAAGGACGTTCTGTTTGTTGCTTTTCGCTCAAAGATGAGAGGAGGACGGAGAAGTACCGAGAAGGAAGAAGAAGGAAGGGAAGGAACCACTGTAGGAAACAGGACTAAAAATAGGTGGATAAGGGATGAATACGTCGATGGATTTCAATGGATGATAACTAACCACAAGACGGTCGTTGTGAAATCCCTGAGTGAAAATGGTGTTTGATTGAGGAAGAAGTGAGACGAATCATATCTGCAAAGGGGGATAAAATGGTCACGCTAACGGGTGCGGGAATGAGATTCTGTGCAGAAGTAATGGAGAATGGAGAGAGAGATTAACTTACGAATATAAGTGAGATCGAGCTGAAAATAGAGATATACGTGAGATACTCAACTGAACTTGAATGATTACAGATAATGGAGATTCTTCCTGCTCGTGCAGAGGGATATCCATGGGTATCCATCTACAATTCGGAGAAACACGGATTCTCACTCGCAACTCTATACAGGTAAGCAGCTCTTTATCATTAGACACAACAATCCATTCGGAATAAGGTAATCGATTATTTTTCAGAAAAATGGCAGAATTCGACGAGGATATGTCGCCCGTTCTTCTCATTATCCGAGACACGAAAGATCACGTCTTCGGTTAGTATTTCCCTCCTCTCTCTCATCAATCTGATCTTTGATCTCTTCAGGTTGTGTTGTCTCCTCTGCCATTCGTCCATCCGATCATTTCCTTGGAACGGGAGATTCTTGTCTTCTCTTCCGATTCACTGGAGAAGTTCCCCATACTCGGTAAGTGATTCCAGATCAGTGATGAAAAGGAGTTATAAAGTAGAATCATCTAAAGGCAGCTAAAAATATAGAATTGCAAGATCGTACATTATCTTGCAGTTCTATATTTGCATTCTAATTGTCCGCCCACGGGGTTTTTTTCTCTCCCTTTAATATGCAGTTGAATGGATGATCCATTATTCAGTAGAGTCAAATGGAAGACTGTAGAATGCGATAAGTGAAGTGGAATGATCTCTGACCGGGGAAGGAGTAAGGGAAAGGAGTACCTTCTTCCCTTTCTCTATTAAACATTCCTGGTACACATCTAAATTTGAGAATGTTGTTCAACCTCGTGGATACTTATTTTTACCCATAGACTAAAAGTTGAAAGGAGCACATGTCTCCCCTCTCTCTCTAATTGTGCACGTTTCCTCTGCTAAAATTCATCCAGCTGAAAAATTGGTGATTGTGTGTAAAGGGGTTCCCTTAAGTTTCCCTGCAGATTCCGGAAAGAATTTAGAGGGGCATTCTGAGAAAATGGAAGACGGAAGAATGGTTGGAATATTTAGAAAATGGAGGAAGAAATTCAGACTAGCCTTTTCTCTTGAGGGAACGAATCTTTTGTCTGGAATTGTTTCTAGACCAATTTCATCGTCTCGCCTTTTCTTTTGTTGTTGAAATAAATGACGAGGAATCGTCCATGGAAGAGTTAATTTGAGTTGTAGCACGTAGATGTTTCTATCGTGCCATAATCTCTCTTTCTACTCTTCTCTAATCAAGTTTTCGCTCTTTTCTCCTCTTTCTTCCATTCTGATTTATCCTCGTTTCGCTCCAGAATTTGAGCGTACGACGGAAAGAAAAACGAGTGACGAGTCGATTTAAGAAGAGAAGAAAAGAGATTGAATTTTGATTCGATTTGAGAGTATGTCTGGAATTTAGGAGAGAATAGATAAAGTGTAGTGATGGGGTAGTGGAGAGGAATGCAGATATTTAAATAATATCTTTTCATAACAAAATCAGACCAGACCAAATTAGTCAAACGAGTTTCATATAATAATAGGTTGTTTATTCAGTGAGCTTCGTCACTATTCGTGGACGGGAGAGAATCAATTCTTCGTTCATGGACAGAAAGATTGTCTTTCCATTGGAGCAGGTCATGGACATAATGGACTGTGGGTTGATGCTGATCTCAACCATGGAAGAAGTCAAAGGTACGGTAGAATCAGAGAAGGGATAGGAGAGGAGCAATGAGTTATGGTATCTGATCTTTGATCTTTTCCAGATGCGATACCTTCGACAATGAGCCTCTAGCAGGAGAAAATGAGGACTTCATCGTTCAATTCGTCGAAGCTTTTGGTTTCCGAATTTAGATTCCCCCTTCCCCTTTTTGATGATTAGAAAGATCTTTGATCTTCCAGCCTTTCACTGTTTTACTTCTCTTTCTCAAATTTGCCATTCATATTGTTTTGTTTCTAATAATGGACGGTATTCTCATTCCGGATAATCTATTCAAAACTAGTCAATGTCTCTGCTCATAACAGACGATTCGATCGATAGATTGATACCGTACTCCTTCCCTCTTCTGATTGTGATAGGCCTACAGTACTACTCTCCACGCCAAAGACAATCGAATCATTCGGCCATTCATGCCAGATTGTTGCATAGTGTCAAATGGATAATATTCCATTTCCCAATCCGTAGTGTGCCTCTTCCTACCGTACTCCCATTGAATCCGTCGTGTACTTCACTGTTTATTACTCGTCTATTTATACTGGTAATGGTGTATTCCTGTTGCGTGCAAGATAATGCTCGAATACTTTCATTGATTGAATAGAGTAGACCTTCCCCTTCCTAGTCACTCTATACATTCAACCAATCCTTCACTTTCCTTCACTACTTTTATCTTCGGGATACAATTCATGATAGGTAGATCAAAAGGGATTCGTTTCTCCTTCCTTTTCTCCGTTTGTATTATACTCTCCTGCCCCCTTTTTTTCTTTCTGTACAATTCGCATGATTCACACTTTGTATTTCCTCGTAATACCAACAATTTGTTTAACAATAAAATGTTAATAATCAATCTACAGTTATCTCAACACCAGTGAAAGCGCATATACTCATACAAGAACAGAACAGTAGCTACACGTAAATAATCAATATCTAAGATCTACCATATTCATTCCTTTGTCATCACTCTCATTCACACTCTTCCAGAATGAATTCACTCGATTCTTCCAGTCAATCCATGCCATCTAAGATTGAATTATCATTGTAGGTGAAAATTCAATTGACAACTAACTTCTAATTCATCTCCAGTCATCTCAACGAGATTTCCTTCTTGTCCATTCTCATGGGCAACGACGATATACGCTCGATCGATCTGAGTGAATGATGAGAATGGATTACGGTAGAATGGATCAACCTGAGGATATCGATCGAATTCAGCCGATGCATTGAATGCTCCCACATAAGCTGCCATTTGAGAGGGATACGAATAGAGTTTATCAAGCTGAAATCATAATCGTCGAAAAACATTTTATAGAAGAACTAACCGAATTCTCTCCATTCTGCATATTCTTCCCAATGGATGAATTGGCAGAAGAAGTCTTCCAATCAATAATAGTCATTCCCTCCCTGAATATCTATCATATCTCGATCCTCAATTATTTATCACTTGAGTGGAAGGACAGCATCAAATCTCCCTTGATACATAAGAGTTGGATGTACAAGACTTCTCTCGAAGAGAGCACCCATCTCTTTGTTCATTCCAAATGATCGAAGAATAGGCAATGCAGATTGAACGTATCCTCTTGCTGATTCCCCCACCTCCAATCAATTTATTTGTTCACGCCTCAATTTTTCCTTACTTCATTCAGTATTGATTCATTTGACTGATTCAATTTTCCATCAACTGCATCTTTCGCAAGTCTCTCCATTGCACTGTGGAACTTCGTTCCGGATGAAACTCGTGCTATAAATTCTCCAACGTGATAGCACATTCACTACGCAAAAGCTGACCTCCCATCCATTTTCGAAATCCCGCTATTCCCATGTTCTTAATCATCATTTGCTGCCATCGTTTCAGTGCGACCTTCAAATTTGTCAATTGGCCAATATATCCTTTCTACAGTAACCTTATCACTCGTAACTCCCAGAATGGCTGAGATCGAAGGCATTTTTCCAACTACTGATGGTGAAATAGATCGAATGGTCTGAAAAAATTTTGGATAGAAGTTGGAGGAAAATTGAGTAACCTTCAATGGTATATCATGTGGATGAAATCTTGCCATTATTCCCTTAGATGTACTTGGCATAATCGAAGTTCCATAGCAGATAGTTTTGAGAGATCCGCTCATTCCTTTTTTTTCCTAAACTCGAGTACCTAATTTAACTAATCGATGTTATGCAAGAAATGATTAACTGCTTCAAACAGCATTGAATGTCTCGTCTTCTCAGTCCATCTGACCCATAATTTATCCAATTATTTACAACATAAGTGCGTTCAGTGGCAATTTTTCAAAATGATGAGATAGTTCTAATGGGTAGATCAAGACATGAATACGGGTTGAATTCCAGGGGGAGGAACGGGAGCTCCCTGAGGGGTCAACATCATCTTCCTCTTTGATGTCTCTTCTATTAATAACCAGCATGGAGTTGCTGACTGAAAGGATATTGATTAGTATCACCTCGGTACTATCTGAATGACATACCACTTGAGGTGGAGGGGGAACGTAACAATGGGCAGGAGCTGCACGAGGACCCCATTTCGAGAAGAGAGAATCCTGAGAAGAACAATATTAGAGGGTATGTCACTTTATAGACCGATAATGTTTCTACATAATATAAAAGGCTCACTTTGGAATCATAAGTCTTCTTAACATTTCCCCACAGTTTGGGTGGGGCTGCCATAAGAGGATGCAGTTGGGGAGGAGCTTGACCAACAACTGAAAGGAGAGAATATTTGGAGAGAACTTCACTACTATCGTCAAAGTATCCATTTTGCATAATTCGGATGGAATATAACCAGCATGAACACGATAATATCAAGAATATCCCTTGTCATTCCCATATCTATCTCACCAGGTGCATCAACTCCTCCCAATGCAGCAGTCGCTCCTCCCATCACAATACTCATCATCTCTGCCATCACTGAATCTGCATTCGCCTCTCCCACTACCGATGATGATACTGAAATACAATGAATGAGAAGGACACAGATAGATAATAAATAATATTAGACCAAAATTTTAAAAAAATAAGTTAGCTAATTCCATTATTATGTCTATTCGTAAAAAGGTTAAAATTAATCTGAGGTAACTCACTATCTGCCCCTCCTCCTCCTGTAATTCCTCCCATTCCAACAGGAGCAGACATTATCTGAGCCATTAGCGGTTGAGGGGCCTTTCCCATTTTCTGAAAGTGAATGTTAATAATAAATAAAAAGAAAAACCATAGAGAAAGTTTATAAAGAAAACCCCAAATAAAGACTACACGTTAAATTTTAAATTCTACATCTTTCACTGATACTCACCCTACTCTCAGCTTCCATTGCAGCTACATGGTGTGACATATAAGATGCCTGCTGATCTGCATATGCTTGAGCTGCCTGTCGTTGCATCTCATCTGAAATGAGCACATCTAGATCCCATTCATCGCTTGAATCCCACTCCCTACTCCATCTCTTCTCATCTCTAATAACAACGTTTCATTGAATAGCTTCCCTTCCCCTTTCTCACCTTCCTTCTGTTGTCTATGCATTTCTTCTCTTGCTTGTTCCTCTCTTGCATTCCTCATTCTCTCTAGTTCAGCTTCATGGTCGGCCTGCAGTCGTTTCTGCAATTAGCACCAACCACTCACAACATCCACAGTCAACACACTACGAACATCCCGAGATTATTTAATAGTTGAATGTAATATCCTCGTCAATAAATATGCCGGCATGAGCTATCGATGAATCGACGACGCACCACCACACTCATTGGACATCACAAATGGTATACCTTATCCTGAATGACTCTTCTCCTCTTCGTAACATCTTTCTCCCATGTCTCAAACTGTTTCACATATGCCTTGTACGCATCAGTTGTTGTCGCATTTCTCAAGAGGATTAATAAATTCTCTCGAGATAACGATACAAATTGAAACGAATGCCGAAATAAATGAAGGATAAAATTAGAATAATTCCCTCACTTATTCTTTTCCTTCCATTCTTCAAATTGAATCTTATAGTCTCTGTACTGCTTCTCCAGCTCTTCTTCTGCTTGTTCTTGAGGCTAAACAATCAAAATAAGTAGTATAAAGCACTTAATAATACGAATTGACGAATACAAGATACAGACTACAACATCAAATATATATAAAAGTGAATATAAGTGAATATGTATATGGAATATTACCGGAGGCATTGTGATTAGTCGGACGATAGTTCCGATATAAACGAGTGAACTGAAGAAACTTTATTAGAAAAAAAGAAAAGACAAATTTTGGCAAAGTGCCAGGATTAAACGAGTCCGCATGTATACTAAATACAATAAGCACTCAATACCTGTCCGAGCTAAAGCCCGGACCAAAATAATATGATGTCACTACCGTAATAATTAATTCATATTCTCTTCAATTAAATTAGTTATTTCAAAGCCATACTTTTCAGAAATTTTATTTCAAATAAAGGGATTAATTTGTCCCCGACTTGGACGGTATTCCTTTGATAACATCACTTCTCACCTGCTTTCACTGATAAGACCCTCCCTCCATCAATTCATTCCATTCCACACCTCTCATCCCTCACTCAATCCCCTTTACTTGTGAAATTCTCAACCTTGGTCTTTTCCATCGAGACTGAGAACCCGCGCGTTAGCATCAACAAAAGTTCTAATTGTGGCAAAGTTCTTTTGATTTTTTGATAAAATGGTACTTCAACAAGAGATATTATCCCTTTCAAGTACTTTGCATCCTTCATCTTCTCTGAATACTCTAATTCTCACTCAATTCCTCCTCCTCGTACTCAATATATCACATGGTTTCATTCTAATGAGACTGCTCTCCCGTCCCCCCCCCCTCCTTCTTTCTCTTTCCCCTTTCCAGTCTTCTTTCCACATATTCTCTTCTTTTCTCTCTACTCTCTGATCAATAGGCTAGAGGGTTCTAGTCTGACTACGGTAATCTCTCGTCGTCCCTTCTCTCTTCTCCTTCGAATCGATTCACAAGAGGGAGGGAGAGAGTGAGTCCTCCTCCTCCTCCTCCTCTCCCTTCTCCCTCCTCTCCTTCTCTTCTTCTTCATCGAGATATCCAGTCGAGTCGTCAGATTCCATTCCATTTCATCCTTCCATATCCTCCATTTCCTTATCCATCCCAATTAATATCCATATCCTACCTGGAATCTTCCATAGTCTCTTCATCATCCGATGTCATATTCTTTTTCGTTCCCTCTCCCTTCATTAACTCAATTACAACTTCCTTCATCTTCTCTATCATTTTTTTCTTTTTCCCAATTTTTCCTCCCACGTCTTCTCATAATACCTTTCCTTGACGAGTTTGCTCTCGATCTCACCTCTTTTCAATCTTTCTTACCTTCTACGACAATATGACGTCATTCTCTCGTATTCCAGTCTCTACTATTGATTATAAAACAAATATTGCACGTTTTGCTGACCAATGGCATAAGAATGCCAATATTGTCATTTAATATTCTTAACCAGATATATTATCGATTGCCCCCGTTTTGTACAATAGTTTGCTTCATCTTTACTGATTCCCACGTGAATCATCCTTTTCCTTCTATTCCTCTTCCATCCTATCCATCCAATCATTCCATCAATGAATTCTCTTCTCATCCTCTTCTTCTCCTTTCCTCTTCTCATCTACTCTCGATCGTCATCTTCTGCTATTCTCTTCATTCCCCGTGAGGAAGCAGTCTATCGATTCAAAGAAAGGGAGATTCTCCATCCAGAGGATCGTATCATCGTATCGACTGAATGGCTTGGAAAGATCGATATCAATACTCAGATCAATGTGACTTTCTATTTCGGATGTGATATTCCTCTCCTTATTCAAGTGATTCCAAGTCTCAAATTAATCAATTTGTTATGGAGACGTAATGGGAAGACGAAGAGAAGTCACACCATTGAACCAATGAGAGAGAATGAAGTGACGAACAAACTTCTTCTTTATCTTCGAATCCTCGATGGATATGTGAATATCGTTGTGAACAAGATTGATGATCTGGCTGATTATCAATATCGATCGGATATTCCAATGGATGATATCACTCGTATTACTGTCCATGGAACTGATATTACTGGAACAACCATCGAAGTTGAACATAGAAGTCAATCTATGAGGGATATCGCAGCTTCTAGTGCCAGGAGAAAGGGACCCAATTTCTAAGGCATTTTGTTACATTTATGTCGTGCATAAACATATCTGTCGTGAGTGCATGTTTTGTTGTAATATTATGTGTAGTTCTAAGCCATTCTCCCTAGTTATTCTACCTAAAAGTTCTCATTCCTTTTCCACTTTTCATCTCTAATCGATCGTTTTCTCTTCTCTTCATAGACATCGTCATTCCTCTCCCTTCTCTCTATCTCTATCTCTCCTCTTATTCATTACCGTATCTCCACTCATATTAGATGGACTAAATGGATGGAACGGGAGAAGAGAAACGGGAAGAAGGAAGGGGAGAACACACACACAGAATTGGAAATGAGATGGATGAAGGAATGTCCATTAGTACCTCTTCCTTTCCTGTCAGATTTCATTGTGCTTTTTCCGAGTCTTGAATCTGTACATTAGTACCTCCTCTCCATTTGGTTTCTTCCGTCCCCTTTAATTTCATTTTCTCTTCAATTCGATAACTCTCCGTTCTCCTCTTGATGCATGACTGAGTCCATTCTCACATTCCTCTCTCATCTCCTTCTTCACTTCTTTCAGTCTCAATTGCTACCCACGTCATAATTCTCGTTCAAACACTAGCTCATTCCGTATTCCGTCGTCTCATCATTCTCTAATCGATAAATTCTTCTAGATGCTCACAGCATCTCATAAGGGGTGGCCTCCTCTCGGAGGTCTATTACTACTCTCCCTTATCTCCATCAATCAAGCACTGGAGGTACTTCCCCCTTATCCTTCTCTCATTCTCTAACAAGGAAATCCTTCCCTTTCTCTCTTCTGATATTGACACTCCCGTTCACATCCATTCGTGTAATGAGAATTTCTGTGCATGCATACAGAAAGAAGAGAAAGAACCGACCGAGGCAACTCGTAAATAACTTTAAAAGGGAACCTAATACGGGATAGATTTTGTTTCTCTATGATTCTTAACACGCACAGATGACATTTGAGATGATTGTGAGATGGACGAAGCATAGCTAAGAGAAGGAATTGAATGACAATACATGCAATTGTAGGTGTATACGAATCACTTCCACGTTCATCTCAAAGACGGAGGGGCTGAGAATGCTCATAAGATCGCCAAGAGACACGGATTCATCAATAGAGGAGCAGTATGTCATACTTTCATTTCAACATTACGAATTCTCACGTGCCAATTATCGTGAGCTTTCCAAGTAGTCGGTTGTTTTCGTACCTCTCCGTACTCTTTGAACCCTCATTCTTTCTCCTTCTCAATTCTTCGAATCTCTTCTCACCTGTCTCCTTCTCTTTCTAGGTTCTCGGGTCTGACACTGAATTCCATTTCGTCCAACCAGCTCTTTCCCATGCAAGAACGAGAAGATCCGTAGGCCATCACAAGAAACTCCACGGTGATGAAGATGTGAGTGAAGAGGGGAGATCATCGAGAGAGAAGTACATTCATTCAGGTAGCACACGTAGAACAACTCACAGGATATAAGAGAACCAAGAGAGGATATCGGTACGTCTCACTTTTATTCCATCTTCAGAGAATTCATTGAACCAGAGAGACCGAGAAATTCGATCACGAGGTCGTTGAGTGTATGAACTCCTCAATTTGTATGAAGGAACGGAAGTGGGAGAGAAGGGAAATCCCCTCTCTTCTCGTCTTCTTTCCTTCCTTCATTCAATAGACTCTTCCCTTCTCAATGAAGAGTGTCAGAGGGATAGAAAAGAAGAAGGAGGAAGGGAGATGGAGTTGCTCACAATTCCATGCACTTCCATTCTCCAAAACATGATTAGTCTAATTGGACTCTAGTGATATGAAAAAAGGCGGAAACATTCGGAGATTCCATTTCATTTCAGCCCATTGGAAGATCGTCTTCAAGGTCAATTCGACTTCTCGTCAGTCCAATCTCCCACTGATCCTCTATACAAGTACCAGTGGTATCTCGTAAGTAATCAATTCATATCGACTCTTTCCAATCTCTTTCTTTTTCAGAAGAACGACGGACAGGCAGGAGGAAAGCCCCGACTCGATCTCAACGTCGAGAAGGTTCCCATTCCTCATTATTTTCCCTTCCACCCACTCCATTCCATTCTAGGCATGGGCACTCGGATTCACTGGCAAGAACATCACGACTGCCATTATGGACGATGGAGTCGATTACATGCATCCCGATCTCAAGAACAACTTCGTATGTCCTCTTTCTCTTTTCTCCTTTGATATTCCCATTCAGAACGCCGAGGCCTCATACGACTTCTCCTCCAATGATCCATTCCCATATCCTCGCTACACCGATGATTGGTTCAACTCCCATGGAACGAGGTATTCCCTTGTCCTCTCTCTCTCTCTCTTTCTTCATTCCTTCCATCATCAGATGTGCTGGAGAGATCTCAGCAGCTCGTGACAATGGAGTGTGTGGAGTGGGAGTTGCCTATGACTCAAAGATCGCCGGAATCAGAATGCTCGATCAGCCATACATGACTGACCTCATCGAGGTCATTCCTTCATTCTCTTCTCTCTTACAATACGTAGCTTCAGGCCAATTCAATGGGTCACGAACCGAACAAGATCCATATCTACTCTGCTTCATGGGGACCGACTGATGATGGAAAGACTGTTGATGGACCGAGGAATGCAACGATGAGAGCCATTGTGAGAGGAGTGAATGAGGGAAGAGATGGAAAGGGATCAATCTTCGTATGGGCATCAGGAGATGGAGGAGAGGATGATGATTGCAATTGTGATGGGTGAGAAAGATAAAGAGATGAGAAAGGGTCTCATCAATGATCACTTCCAGATACGCAGCATCCATGTGGACCATCTCTATCAATTCGGCCATCAACAGTGGAGAGAATGCTCACTACGATGAGTGAGTAGTTGATTCCCCTCTTATCCCATCTATCATCACACAGATCGTGTTCCTCAACTCTTGCCTCGACCTTCTCGAATGGAGGACGTAATCCAGAGACGGGAGTGGCAACAACAGATCTCTATGGTCGATGCACTCGTTCTCATTCTGGAACTTCAGCTGCAGCCCCTGAGGCAGCCGGAGTATTCGCCCTCGCTCTTGAAGCTAATCCTGCCCTCACTTGGTTCGTGTATATTCCTAGTCTACTATTCCAACGATCGCACGAATCCCTTCCTCTAATCCGATAGACTGACACCATTCTAAATGACGAACGATGAAGCCCTTTCTACTTCGATTTCTGAACCGACCAGTCTCTCTTTCCCTTTTCATCATCACGTCTTCTTCATCCATTAATCCTCTTTCCATCTTCATCCTAAGCAGATTCTTCTCCCCTCCATCCCACTTGTTTGTCATCCTTCTCCTTCCTCTTCTTCCCTATGGGGGACGAGAGTGAAACCTCTCCCTCTACCTCTTTCTCTCTCTTCACTCTATCTCGCCTCTCTCGTCCACTAGTGCCCCTCCTACACTGACCAACACATCGGGGGTATAGCTCAGTGGCAGAGCATTCGACTGCAGATCGAGAGGTCCCCGGTTCAACTCCGGGTGCCCCCTACGTTCTTTTGCTGATTTTTCCTTCACTCCAATCAACTTTTACGTTTTTTCAGGAGAGATCTGCAGCATCTTACCGTGCTTACATCGACCCGTAACTCTCTTTTCGATGGAAGATGCCGTGACCTGCCCTATCTCGGACTCGATGGAGTCAGTTTCTTCATAATTTAATCTATAAATAACATCTTCTCTTCAGGCCAAGCCTCCGACTGAGAACTGCACCCACTTCGAGTGGCACACGAATGGAGTCGGATTGGAGTACAACCATCTCTTCGGGTTTGTAGTACCTTCCTTTTCCTACTTCATCTTTAGAATAATATCATTCCTGTCACTGTAAACAATCTCCTATATTTTAGATTCGGTGTTCTTGATGCAGCTGAGATGACGATGCTGGCCATGGTCTGGAAGCCGACCCCTCCTCGATTCCATTGTGAGGCCGGAACTGTCGATATGGAATAGTGAGTACTCTCTCCTCTTCCCTTCTCATTACTCTTCCTCTTTCAGTGCCATCCCCGAGGATGGTAACCTCATCGTTGACCTCTCCACTGATGCCTGCATGGGATCTGCCACCCAGGTAGATTCCCTCTCTCCCTTCCATTCTCATTCCTTCTCTCAGGTTTCCTATCTCGAGCACGTTCAAGCCGTCGTCACCTTCAATTCTTCTCGTCGTGGAGACACTACTCTCTATCTGGAAGCTCCCTCTGGCACTCGGTTCGTCCCTATCCATCCCTCCTTCCTCCTCTATCTCATATTCGTCCTTCAGATCGATGATTCTCTCTCGTCGTCCCAAGGATGACGATAGTAAGGATGGATTCACCAACTGGCCATTCATGACTACTCACACTTGGGGAGAGAATCCCGTTGGAAAGTGGAGACTCATCGCCAGATTCCAAGTATTATTTGATTGTTATTGTAAAACTGTCCCCGTAAGATCCAATTGTTAGTGAGAGCGAGTGATCGGATTAGTGTGAATAAACAAGAGAGATGAGAATGGGAAGACAGTCGATACTTCTCCATTTCTCCTATCTCATTACCATTTCATCCGATTACCGTTCTCGTGATTATCAGCAATCTATTGATTCACTCCCACATCCGAAGATCATTGAATCAGCATACATGATCTACAATATCCTCTTCCAGGGACCCGGCAAGCACACTGGATTCCTCAAGAGATTCACCCTGATGCTCCACGGAACCAAGGTACAGTAATTCAATACCATACAGTAATCATAGTTGATCCGTTCAGGACCCGCCATACGCAGGCATTGCTCCTCTTATGGGACATGTGAACAGCAAGCTGCAAGTGGTGCAGAATGCACACAAGAGAATGGTCTAATCCATCTCCTTCTGTATTCTGATTATCCCCCTTTCCCATCCCCATCCAATTCAGAGAGAAGAGTAAGAGAGTGATCTGACCCATTCCATTCCATCTATTCCATGCTATCAATACGGTGACTGCTTCCTTCCACCCAGTGACTTCCCCCCATCCGAGAGAGTTGAGAGTATCGTATCCCCCTTCCCCTCTTTAACTTCTTTTCCTTCCCCTCTTTTCTAGTCGAGTTCCGTCCATTGATCTCAGCTCCTTTCCGTGTACATTCCACACTCTCATAGTCATTCATTCACAATCAATCCATCTCGATCGATAAATGGCTGTCTTGTTGTTATCGCTTCTCCATTCTTCTCTATACTACACCATAAACCCATTCATGATATCTCTCTTTTCTCTGTCTCTCATGCCAACAAGGACAATAAGGAACGGTCGATCGAAGGGAAGAAAAGCAAAAAAAAAAGGATAAGCGAAGAGTCACAGATCGTTGTTCGAATTGAGATGTATCACATGGAAATGATAAGTGTCATAGAGAGTTGAGAGAGGTCAGAGAAGGGAAGGAATTGAGAGGGTATGGAAAAGGGAGGGGACAAGGGAGATAGACGAAGAGGGGTTCCACGATTCTCCTCCCTTCTCGATCAACGGACGAATTATACTGTCTATCTTCAGCCAACTCTTTCCCTCCTCTCCATCATTCACTCGATTAAATTCCCATTTCATACACTGGTTTCTCGATCACAGTGCATGAGTAGAGAACAGAAGGGGGAGGGGGAGGTCAATTGTCCCCTATCTCTCTCTATCATGTCTCATATCCTGCCATCTCCTCCCCTCTCCTCTTATCGTTTCACATTTCCCATATCATATCAATGTACGCTTCTCTGCGTGTATCCAATCAAGGCTTGATCATCCTATTATTGTCCTATTGCTCATTCCTTTCCTTTCTTACACTTTCACCTTCCTTCTCCTATATCACCCTCCTGTTCCAACTTGATTTTCTCATATCGACAGATGGAGGAAGATTCTCCAAAACCCGTCGATAAGATGGAAAAACGGCGGGAGAGACGATTTTATAAAGCTGCTGATACTCCTCCATTGCCTCTTGTACTTTTATTTGGATTCCAAGTATGTTTTTCCACCTCTCAGTCGTTCCACCCAATGATTGAATCTTCAGCAAGTGATGGTGTGTGTATCAGCTCTTCTCACCATTCCATTTATTCTTTCATCGGAACTATGTCCAGGAAGGTAGAAAACCGCAAAACGAAAAGCTGCATTACCTCTCTCTATCTCTTTTTTTTTCAGAGACCTTATCAAATTACGAGTTGATCTCATTTCATCAACCTTTGTATCGTCTGGTATTTCAACAATCATTCAGACCTTGCTTGGAACAAGGTTACAGAAAATATCTTTAAAAATCCATTCCATTCTCTTTCCAGATTGGCTCTCCTTCAAGGCACTGCATTTGCCTACATTCCATCAATTCAAGTATTTATGAAGATTCCCGAGTATCAATGCCACTCGAACGTAACTGATTTCGTGGAAGAATCAGTCTACCTTAATAAACTTTCCATCGTAAGTCCGTTGCCACACCCTCCGCTAATCCCCCACCCCTCCCTTCCTCTTTCCTTCTCTATCTCTTCGTATTCAACCAACCAATTAGTTAGTTACGTTGATAAATGGTGGTAAATGAGTACGCGAGAAGTGTGACGATTTCGTTCGCCGAGTGATCTTGTTTTGATGCAGATTCAAGGATGTCTCATTATATCTGCACTCATTCCCATTATCATTGGTATGACTGGATTAGTGGGAGTACTTACAAAGGTGGATTGAACTTCGAAAGCCGACAGATTATCGTAATCCTCTCAGTTCATCGGTCCAATGACAGTCTCTCCTCTAATGCTTCTTCTCGTTATCTCCTCAGTTGACCTCTGTGTCGAAAGGATAGCCAAGCATTGGGTGGCAGTAGTGTGAGGAGAAATGTATGATTGGTTAGGATAATCAATCCCTTCCAGACAAGCAATTACTCTCTTCGCAACCATAATGTATCTTGCTGAGGTTCGAGTGCCTGTTCCAGGAATCAAGAATGGTCGATTCTATTGGTATCGAGTGCCACTTTTCGGCCAGTACCCAGTTAGTCTCCTCTTCCTCTAATATCTCTATTCGTATATCTTTAGTATCTCATTGCCATTCTCACATCATGGGCCTTTTGTCTCTTCCTCACAGTCACTGGTCTGGCTGAACCGGGAAGTGAAGCGAGACTGGATAAGGAAGCGTCAATGAATGTATTGAGAAATGCACCATGGTTCAAGGCACCTTATCCTGGTAATTATATCAGTGCCCATCATTACATGGTACTTCATTATCAGGTCAATTCGGCAGTCCCAAGATCCATGTTGGTCTTCTAATGGGATTCATTTTATCTGCTCTCACATCTGTCTTCGAATCAGTGGGAGATTATCATGCAGCTGCGAGAGTCTCACAGGTCCATCTCAACAAGTTATTCATTTCGTTAAAGTGGAATACAGGAACGAAGTCCCCCTTCGCACGCAGTAAATCGAGGAATTCTTGCCGAAGGACTGGGTTCATTTATCTCGGGATGGTTGGGACCAGGAGTGGGAATGACAACTCACACTGAGAACATTGGTGTTATCGGAGTTACGAGAGTGAGAGCAACATATCACGTCCATTGATGAATGGAATAGCGCAGGTTGCTTCTCGATGGACAATGGTTTGTGCAGGAGTTCTACTCATTGCACTTGGTCTATTCACTAAGGTGCTATTAATAGTAGATCTACATAGATCACTGACTCGTATTCAGATCGGAGCAATACTCTCAACCATTCCCGATCCTCTCGTAGGAGGTGTTCTCGCTTCTTCTATGGCAATGGTCAGCGGAGTGGCTATTGCTAATCTCCAACAAGTTAGACCAGCCGTGAAAATATTATGGGATAGATAATTAAAGGTCGACCTTACTCTCACTCGCAATATGGCTATTCTCGGATTCTCTCTCATGGTTGGAATGATCATTCCTGGTTATTTCAGAGATCATCCCGTACATACTGGTATCCAATTCTGTCATAAACTAAATAGATCATTTCAATCTCAGGAGTGGATGAAATCGATCAGCTACTTCATGTCCTTCTCACTCTTCCCATGTTCATCGGTGCATTGACTGCGTGTATTCTCGATAACACCGTCGGGGGTAGGATTTCATATTTCCAAGAGAAAGTATAAACGAAACACGTAATCAGGCGCAACCCGAACCCAACGAGGACTACCAGAGAGAGGAGTTATGCATGATGGAGATCACCATGATGATGTCTACTCCTACCCAAAACCTATTCAGAAATTAATTGATCGACTTGCCTGCTCTAGGTACTCGACTTCACTTCAAATCAAAACCCTGGCTCACATTTCAGATTTATTCCGTTCCTTCCGAAGGAAAAGAAGGGCAGTCGCAGTCGAGTACGAATGGAAGATCCGTCCGTCACGAGTATATCAATCGAGCACTGAGCACAACAAGATTGAGACTTTCAACGCGAACTTTCATGTGATATTAGGACTACGAGTCATACACGTTTCATATCGATAAATATTAAATAATCGAAGTTGAAAGAAATTTGAAACACAGTGAAACCTCCCAAAAACACACATAAATTAAAATTTGAAAAAGTCAATATTGCTTTCGCTACATTGCTTTCCCTGATTTCCCTGATCCTTCCTGATTCCCTGATTCCCTGATTTTCCCCACCTCTGGCATTTTTCGCCCTACGTTTATGCAAATTTACATTGATTTCGTTTTGAAATTATCCAATATTTTTGTTTATTTTTACATATTTAATTATTGTTTTGCAGTTTCACTAGGCCATGGAGCTCAGCTTTCCTTTCGGCGGACCTTCACTGGTTAGTTTCGATATTTTGACCCAGTTATTACATTTTTTATCTTTCCAATTTAGGATCCTGCTATTGCACGTCATCTGAGTCGTGCTTCTCAGGATTATCGTCAGAGCATGCTCTCACCTGCTATGATGTCGCGATCGATGAACTCTCTCTCATATGATTCCACGGGTATGTGCCGGTATCTATGATTTCGACAAATGATGCAATTTCAGATAGTTCTGTGACCATGAGTCGAATGGACAATATTCCTCGTTTTCCTTTCCTTCTCACTCCGAACTCTCCGATGTACAGTAGGAAGGTGTTCGTGGGAGGTCTCCCTGCTGATGTGGACAAAATGGAGGTGGAAAGGATCTTCAAGCAATTCGGAGATGCA
The DNA here is from genome assembly GCA_900490705.1 of Pristionchus arcanus. Lineage (NCBI taxonomy): Eukaryota > Metazoa > Nematoda > Chromadorea > Rhabditida > Neodiplogasteridae > Pristionchus > Pristionchus arcanus. Next base: position 109,524 of record LS487666.1, read on the forward strand.
CTCATTGATTGGCCGAGAGTGGTAAAGTAGATATATACTCGTGTATGTTAACTTTTCTTTATATAGGCTCAGCATCCAAAAGAGAGACGAACTCCTCGATGCTCACTTAATGGATACGTCTTCCTCGTGTATCAGGTATCTCTCTCCTTCCCTCATCCTTTCCTAATTGATCTCTCAGGACGAATCGTCAGTGCATCGTTTGGTGAATGCATGCACTGCAGACAAGACAAGCCTCTTCCTTCTCATCTCATCTGCAACTACTCGCAATAAGCCAGTGAGTGTCTTTTACTCGTACTCTAGTTCAACTACGTACGTTAAGGCTCAAGTTCGTCCCTGGTTGCTCGAGAATATCGACTACGTCTCGCCTGAGTTCCGTTCCAAGGATGGTTCTCCACTCAATATTGATCCGAGAAAGACTGTGTTTGTGGGAGGGGTTCCTCGTCCTACTACTGCAGGTTCAACTTTTTAGTTTAAAAAATATACAATGGTGGCTATTTCAGAGGAACTTGCTGCAGTTCTCGGTGAGGAATTCGGACCAGTCGCCTACGTGGGAATCGATATCGACCCTGATCTCAAGGTAATTTTTTTAAAAATATTAATACGGTTAATATTATGTCTTCTTGCAGTATCCTAAGGGAGCAGCGCGTGTTGCGTTCAAGTCTCATCAGGGATATCACAATGCAATCAAGGGAAAATTCGTCCGTATACCTCATGTCGACAGTAACAAGAAGGTTCGTTCTAGTTGTGTCAAACGTTTATAGATTTTGAAGACTGAGGTTCTCATTAATATTAGTGAACATAACATTGAAAGATGTATTTTTCTCAGGAAGTGGAGGTTAAACCGTACGTGTTGGATGGTCAACAATGCGATGAGTGCCATGGGGGAAAGTGTGATGGAAGGTTTGTCAAATCTTTCTTCTCTATTTAACTACATCTTTTTGTAGATCTGCTCCATACTTCTGTGGTGACATGCAGTGTCTACAGTACTACTGTGTCACTTGCTGGGATGACATGCACTACAATGGTCCATCGGCCAGTCGTGCCAAGCATTGTCCTCTCGTTAGACTAGGAGATCAAACCAAGGTGGGTATAACGGCTATTCTCATATCTCGGATGTTTATAAATAGTAAATATAAATGAATTAAGGCAATGAACATTGTTCCTCATCACGTTATTCCTTCTTCTGCAACTGGTCTCACTTCAATGAATCTGGAGAGACAGATCGACTCCATTCTATTCCCTACTGCTTCTCTCTCAACCATTGTTCCCTCTCTTCGTTATTAGAGGCGAGTTCAATTATTATTCACTTATCCATTACTCTTCTGTGTAACGAAGTTACTTTATTGATTCTAAATCAATCGATTATCTCATCTTGTCTGTAAAAATATGTCAATTATATCTTCACCCAATATATTTAAACAATAATTTGATCCATCAAAAACTCGCACTTCACATTTTTCTCGATTAGTTTCATCGTGAATTATTCACATCCTTTTTCTTATTTTTTGTTCTCAAATTTTCTCATTTCGTGTAGTTGACTAATAATTCTCAATTTTGACCTTTTCCATCCGACTGTTGTGCTACGTTTTTGAAGGTTACCATTTCATTGTGCTCTTTTCTGTATCATCTTCCTTTATTTTTTATCTAATAATCTCAATCCGTCTCTTATGTTTTACCCTTCCGAAGGCAGAACTGCTAAGTTAATAAATATTTTTTTAAAGACATGATGGGTGCACATCAGAACTTTAGATTGCGAGGGGTTCCTTCGACAGATTGAATGACAGAATGGAGAGATGGAAAGACGAGACAAGCACTAAGAAGGGATAGAATTGATACTAACTGAAAGGAGTAGGTTATGGTAGTAATGTGATGTACTATACCAGAAGGAAGATTCCCAATTGGGAGAATGCAGAGGTGGAAGCGAATAGAAGTGGTATAGATGCAGCTAATGAAGTACCCGTTCCACCTAGAACTGCTGCCCCTGCTGAGTTATGTACTTGTCTGAATGAAGGATACGGTAATAGGAGAGATGGGAGTGGTAATTACCGTATTCTTGCTGGAAACGGTAGATTGGGAGACATTCGATATGCTACTGAATAGTGAAGAACATAATCAAATGCTACTCCTGTAGCGAGGACGATAATTGAGGACTCGATTACACCCAATCGCCAACCTGAGAGAATAAAGATCACGGTATCTGAATCGATCGATATCTACCCATGAGAACCAAAACAGCGAGAATGACGAGAAGAGTAAATGCTATCGTAGCAATAGTGGAGAATGTGAGAAGAAGGTGTCTAATTATTGATTTCATTTCGATTCAGGGGATAAAAAAGAACCTCGTAGATGCAAAAACGAGTAGAAGACAAGAAGAGAGGGCGATTGCTAAAGAAAGAAGAGTAGAAGGAAGTGAACGAGCTAGTAGATCATATATACGAAGAATTTGTGTTGATGTTGACACTAGAGTCGATTCGCCTCAAAGATTTTTATGAAAGGGAGATTGAATGTCTGTCTTCGAACCAGGGATGAATTCGCGCACTTTCATCTCTAATTTCTCCATTTCATCGAAGAAAACACGAAGAACATCCCAATCGAGAGACCACTTTAATAAATCTTTTTATGATTATACAATGATTCGATCTAGATACCTTGAAAGCAGAAGGAAATCCAAAGAAGTACCCAACAAAGTGCAGATCTTTGCTGAAGATCGGACCTGGGCGATAAATATTGGTAGCGATATAAGCTGAATCAAACCATCAATAGGAAAAGTGGTCCAATCCGAAGGGAAAGTAGAGACGGGAAATCTTCGAGAATATTGAAGGAAACAAGTGGAATTGAGAGGTGCATCTGAATATCATTCTAATTATTCTTCCATTCTTCACTTACCTTCAGTGGAGTAACAACATTCAGGAGTACATGAGGTTGAATTCATCCATTGTTTGAATAGATCCAACCATAGAGCTGTATCGGGACGGAGTTTACTCTTTGCGAGAAGATAAGTGGAGAGATTCTGAATACAATTGTCTATCATTCCGGAATGGAATTGAATACCTTCATTCGATTGAGATCATTATAAGTATCGATTGAAAATGATGAATCAAATGTGATATGTCCATTGCTGTATGGATTGAAAAGACTCGCATCACTGCAAAGATTATCGTCAGCTTCACTTTTCATAATATAACTAACTGAACAGGATTAACTCCTAGAACAATATTCTCTATCAGAGTGAACTTTCGATTTGCCGAAAAATCGAATAGTTTAGCATTTCGATCGAACCATTCTTCAGTGTGAGACGGACGAAGAAGCTTGAAGAAGATATTATTGAAATTCGACCGTTCCATCTTTCCCTTCAATCTTAGAAAGAACTCACCTGTACATTCACTGTCTCTGGTAGTTCGAGTGATGGAGAAACGAAGATTAAGATAGAAGATATGATGGAAATAATGAAGAAGAATACAACGAGAGGCCATCGAAGACGATTTGTCCAGTAGGAAAGATAATGAGATAATGATGAGAAGAAAGCTGAATTATCTAGTCCAGAGATATTGAATATATTGGCAGCTACATCTTCAATCGGATTCTCAATCTCACCTGAGATGAATAGAGGAAATGGATTGATTGGAACTCTTTTGATACAGAGAAAGAGACAAGGAGGAAGGAGAAGATAGAGTAGAATTAAATTAGAGAGAACGATGAGAGATGCAAAGACTCCGAAACATCTGAAGATTAATGAAAAATAGAAAGAGAAGAATGGGGAACCTCATAATGAGAACATCTGAAGTGAGATTGACAAGGAATGCAATGGCTGTTGTCACTGAAGTGACTGTGACTGAACCAAGAGAATGAGGAAGAGAATGGAGAAAGACTTCTTCTTCAGAGACTGAATAGAATATATGAGAATGCATTCAATTGAATCATACGATGTGGTCGTGCTTTTCTTTCGTGTCTATAGAATACAACGAGAAGAAGAGCATCATCAGCTGCCAAATAGATCATTAGAGCAAGGGAGATTAAATTGACGAATGGAAAGAATGGAAGACCGAAGAGAGTCTGATGAAGAGATAATGAAGAGAACTTCTATGAGAATGAGTAATCACTGTGTAGAGGAAGAATGCAATTGTGAATGAAAGAATGAGAAGAAGAAGAACGGAAAGAGTGAAGAGAAGAGATTGAACGATTATGAGAAGAACGAAGAAGACAAAAAGAGCAGAAAGTCCTTAATGAATAGTTATTCGAAAGAGTTGAGGGAGATATTGAACCTCCGAGGATGCAATCGAACGTAAGAACTTCCATGAATTCACGATCCTTCAAATATAAATATTGAGATGGGAAACTTGTTGGTACCTTACTTTAGTGAAGAAATACGTTCCTCTGAGTATGAAATGCTCTTCCATCTCACTGATTACTCGCTGTTTCAATTCCATGAAATATTTGAATGAGACATCATTCGATGAAGTGTAAACCTAAATAACGATAGAAATATTCATTTTGGGATAAATTTATTTACCGGTAAGATCACATTGAAGTATGGAAGCGAAAGATCTTTGGGAAGGAGGTAGCTGAGAGGCTAAAAGGATTCATTCTACTCTCTAGATGAAGAGGGGTTGGACCTGTTGTACAAACTTCATTGCACATAAAGCCTTGTCTGGATTAGTTCCATCTTTACATGAAAAGAGAGTCTTACGAAGATGATCGATACTGAATACACCATTGAACTATACTCATAATGTATTAGATCTGATACTCTTTCTGATTGAGTGCATCACAAGTCTTGTACGAACTGAGATTGAGACAAGTCGAATAGAGAGGAAGAGTAAATGAGAAACTGGAAAAGAGTGTGTTCGTCGAGATGAAGAAGTGAAAGACCTCAGTTTAGTGGATACAGAATCTTTTCCATCTATTCCACTGATAGTTGCATCAAGGAAGCACAAAGATCTCATTGGTTCCAGAGAGAATAACTACAACTTATTATCTACGTTAATCTAAATAGAATAATCGATAGACCTGATCGAGTGATTTATACTCGAAAGTTAATTTGGCGAAGAGATCGATGAATTCATAAGGAAGATCCGTCCCTCAATCATTATCGATTATCTTTCCCTTCTCTAGTATTTCTCACCTAATCCTCCATACTGTACACATGGATCATTTTGCACATCTTCTAATCGTGGATTACTATTCACACCGTAATCAGAGTAGTCAATCTACAATCATCAATTGGCTTATTTCATAATTTGTCATAACTTACAGTGAATGGTTCAACATCCTCCACATCACTATAGTTCCTCACAGATGTGATAATCGCAGCTCTTTTTCTTCTCGTATTTCCCGATTCGATCATTTCTTTTCTCGATGCTGTGAAATCAGGGAAATTCGTGAGTGCCAATCGAATATCCGACCAATGAGTTCCACGTGTTTCGAATCCCTGATAGAGGAAGAAGAAATGGAATGATTGATCGTCAGTTATCTCACTTTGCTTGGTGTGAAATCAATAACATCCCAATGCCATATTCCACCCCATACAGAGAGTCCGATAGAGATGGAAAGAGTAAAGAGAATAGTGAGACGAGGCCATCCAAGCACTATTTCTGCATATCTGGAGAAATATCAGCAAAATAATGTTTGATGTTGAACATCCTAAATGAATCCATGGAGAAGAACTGGATGAAAGAATTAATGAAATATGGGTACTATTGGGTATTCCACCATCTTACAACTTTCTGATTTTACATTAAAACGAACTTATGATAAGCAGAATCGAGGATTCGATCGAAGAAGTCATGTATTCGTTCAATAGCAGAGACCATCCCTCACGACTATCAGAAACTCTTCTCCATTCTGACCCTTCCTCCTTCACATTCTTCCTTCTCTTGAGTACACAAAATAAGGAGAATGGGCTCATATCCATTCATGACTATCTCTTCTCTTCTCTCTTCTCTTCTGTACGATGTGAGTAAGCCCCATTGACCTTATCTTTCTAGCACTTTCTTATACAAATCAAAGAGAACATCTATCAGCGAATCCTATTGAGAGGAATAATGAAGAGGAGAAGTTGGGTCTTTCGAGGTTGATGCTCAATTATTTTTTCGAAGAATAAATTGAAAAATACATCTTTCTCTCGCTTTTGTCTAATTCTTTCATGTATCTAGATATTAATTAGAGTATTTATCGTTTATTCAGGAGGAGTTGTTATCTATTATTCGACCATTCTTCAATAGCATCACATCCTTTATTCTTCATCTTCGAAGATGTACAATTGGGATACGGTAGGAGGCCTGATGAAGAGTTAATATAATGAGAACAATGGTGGAATAAGCAAATAGGTATACTTGGGAGTGATGGATCTTCACAGAATCGCAACGGGGTTTCTCTCCAATCCTCCGGCTGTTCTTTCGCGGAAGGACTTCTTGA
>LS487671.1:2147-23136 GCA_900490705.1 Pristionchus arcanus
TTTATTTATTTATTTATTTCTTTTATTTTTACATCTCTAGGCTTCCCGGCCAATTAGACAGAACAAAACCAATTCTGTAATGTCCCTCAATAATCCGAGGGACGCTAGTTAGCAAGAACAAAATCAGATGTCATTTTTATTGGACAAGCATTTAAAAATTAAATTATTTAATGAAATGAAAACCGTACATTCCTGGCTCCGGTGGCCGTGAAGAGCGAGATGCAGAGGCCGCCGATGATCTCGAAGCCGTGGTTCATAATCTTAAAAAGGGATTTTTTTGAAATCGCGCAATTAGAATTGAATACACATGTATTGAGGCGGAGTCGGATGCGCACAATGTTGCAATGTAAAACAGTAGCGTAACAGTTGTTTTAAACCGAAGCCAAAAGGTCAATGTCAAAAATTGGAATTGGCCAGGCGTCCCAAGCATACCGAGTGTCCGCGGAAGAGCGTGGTACATTGCATGTTATACAGGGCGAACGAGAGCTCGTCCAGGCCAAAGTAGGACGAGCACATGCGCTGTCCGTTGAATGTCGACCTGTGAAAGAAAATTGCAAATATTCAGAAAAAAATATGACTAGAACGACCGAGCATCACTCGCAATATTCGTGCGATTCTAGCTCATCGTTATCATTGTTAGCATTCAATTTGCAAATGTATTTTTTTCAAAGATTTTTCCTCCAGAAACCATCCTTGCTCGCGAAATAGTACAAGGAACGGTTTGTGCTGGCTTTGTGGCGCTCGAATTGCCTATCCATCTCACCCATGCAGGCCGAGCGCCGGATCGGACCACGCGAGATCGTTAATTAGCAGGTCCTTTTTCGAGTCCATCATCGGCTTTCTTACCTGAAAAAATTGCAGATTACGGTGGTTCATCGGGCCCGTGCAAGTTTGTCGTGAAATGAACCTCATCCTTCTGCACCCACTCTCGCTTCTCGAACTAGCGAGAGCGTATGCGACATCAAGAGCCCATTTCTCGACTACATGCGCCAAACGGTCCAACCCTAACTCACAGCAAGCAAGTGTCTCCTGGTGAAGGCTTGCACAGAGATGCCTCCGTGCGCGCAGAAGTACGAGTTGCCTGCAAATCATGATTGAACCAACGAAATTTTAATATTATATTTTCCAGAAACCTATCCAAATATTTCGCCGTTCAGTCGGAGAATTGCGAAAAGTAAATCGTGTGTTTGTGTGTTTTGGTTCACAACAAACAAAACTATATAAATATATGTGTGTTTGGGCGTAGAATACTGTGTAATCAACTAGAGATGGAGAAATGATACCGCCGTCTCTTCATTTCCCACTCTCTCTCGTCGACCGAGCGGGCGAGAGAGTGTGTAAAATGAAGAGACGGTGGTTTCATTTCTCGAGCTCTATTCCTCACCCACTATGGCCGCACTGGACAGGTAGCAGAAGCTTTCGTTCACTTTGAAGTAGATATCCGGCCATTCTTCCTGGGCAGGGAATAGATTATTCGAGCACGAGACCGTGATCTCACTAGAGTACGGGTCGCCGTCTCCTCATTCTTCACACTAACTCGCCGGTCAGAGACGCGAGAGAGTGTGCGAAATGAACAGGCGGCGACCCGAATTGCGCACTCCACTCACATCCACATATCGGTCGTAGAAATCGAATGCGAATCCGCCCTTCTGATTAGTGTGCATGAACTCGTGGTTTCCTCGGAGAAGGAAGATCTGCAATCTCATGGTCATTGATCTTTGATCTTTGATCTTTGGCCAGTACCTGATCCGGATAGAGCATCTTGATGCAGTAGAGAGCCATCACGATCTCGAGCGATTGGCGACCTCTGAATTGAAATTGATTAAAGTTCAGAGATCAAAGATCAACCTGTCAACGTAGTCTCCGAGGAAGACAAACTTCATGTTCTCCCAGCCCTTCTTGCCGTCCCTCTCTTCAGCTTTGAATATAAGGTCCACATCATACAGCTGAAATGGCTACTGTGTCTCTTAATTAAACAATATCATGGAGCAACCGCAATCTAACACTACAGTGGACTACCGTAACCTTAGAATGCACGTCACGGATAGTCAAACAGGCTCACGGGTTCACCGTTATCAAACCCTACGTTGCCCTCAGAATACCGTAACCTATCGTGCCCTATTACCTGTCCGTGTACGTCCGCAACGATGGTGATATCGAAGGGGAGGTCCTCGATGAGCATCGGCTCCGATTCGAGGTACGGTATGACCTTCTCGCACACTTCGACCACGTCGTTCGGATCGAACATCACCTTAATAATTTTATTTGTTTTTCTAATAATATTAATAAACTAGCCGATATCACCCGATAATGATGGGCTAGTAGGGTTCACCGCTGTTCGGATCGCTCTAATATGGAAAGCGTGCGCTGCATGTTTCGACGTGTTTACAGTTGTGTGACCTGCCTACTTGACTTTTGGTGATCAACGTGACATCTCTGCTTTATATATAGTCGATATAATATAATTACCCGAACGCCGAGCAGCGTGTCCTCGTGGAAGATCTGGTCGAGCATGCCGAGATACTTGGTCTTCTCCTCGGGCGTCAAACGGCTCTCCTTGATGCGCTCGGGTATGTAGTCCTCGTACAGCCCGTCCGGGTCCGGAATCAGCCCGCAGAAATCGAGCGCGAACGGCTGCAAAAGGACGGATGTAATACGTTTCATCAATACTTCAAGGTAGCGGAACACCCGTAGAAATGAGGGAATCAAGGACCCCTAAGCCGTTTGCCGTACCGGGTCCTGTGCCATCGCCTCCCGCATGGCCGCACTGAGCTCGGGCTGGGGCGCGGCATCCTTGGCGGCTGCGGGGGCTGCGGTGCCTTGCGTTGCAGGTTCCCCAGCTGCTGCAGCTGCTGTGTCGCCCGCGGTCGGCTCCTTATTGTCGCCCTTCAAAGAAGATTTGAGTTCGGTGAGGCGATGACATTATGATAGCCGTTTCCTGCCCAGCCTAGTTACCTTTCCGACGTCGGCGCCAACGGTCGTGCCAGCGACGCACACTCCCGATCCGCCGGTGGCCTCGGCCTTGCCCGCGTTGCCTGCAATGTTTGCAGTGCTTTCTCTCATTTTGCATAACTATTCGAGTCGTCAAGGATGCACTATCCATCCTATCGGGGTTTCAAGCCACCGGATAAAGATATAGGCAATGGAACACACAGTGAGGGATTAGCGGCACCGAATGAGCCTTTTTGTAGGCATTGACTCCCGGGTTGGCTTCTATACAGTAGTGCAACAATTACCCGTTCCGGTAGTCTCTTCCTTTCCCGTAGTTGCATCCTTGCCGCCGCTCGCTTTGGTATTCGCTGCGGCCCAATTGTGCTTCGCAACTGGCGCGCCCGTGGTCGTTTCGCCAGTCACACCAGTGACACCAGTGGCATCCGCGCCGGTGCCAGTCACTGCACCAGTCACACCATCCGCGCCAGTCACGCTCATGCCAGTGGTGTCGTTGCCACCAGCGGCGCTGAAAATGATCTAGTTAGATTTGTTGGATTGTGGCATGCATGCTACAGTACCATGGTACCAGGTACCAAGAACCACTGGAGCACTGTATGGGTAACAGTGAACCACGACTTATGAATTACGGTATAGGTGCAATGGTACCACGGACCCATCTAATACGGTATAGTTACCAGGTGCCACGAACCCATGGAGTACGGTATGGGTACCAGATACAACGAACACCCATGGGGTACTGTATGTGTACCAGCGAATCATCAACTATGGAATACGGTGCCATGGTACCATGGATAAATCGAATACGGTATAGGTACCAGGTGCCACGAAACCATGGAGTACGGTATGGGTAACCAACAAACCGATACCGTACCTACGGAGTACTGTATTGGTGCAATGGTACCACGGACCCATCGAATACAGTATGGGTGCCAGGTACCCCGGATCCTATGGAGTACGGTATTTTCATAAACGTACTCTCTCGCCCGCGCGAGCAACTCAGCTTCTTCCTCATCGTCTCTCTCCCAAATGTCCCACATGTAGTAGTCGCTCCGGGTGTTGCCCACGCTGGAATATGGTAAGGTATTGAGTGGGGTAGTGAAAGGGGTATTGATGGGGGTATTGGTGATCGAAGGCAGATCGGCGGGGGGAGGGGGGAAACTCACCGATTGGAGGAGGGCGAGAGGGGTGAAGTAACACGAGCGATCTTCACGAGAGAAGACGGATCGAATGGAGAAAAAACACAATTTCGTCTTTATATATCTTGAAAAATAATTGAATAATGAATGTAAATCGATAGTCACTTTGCATTAAATTTCCACTTATTCGAGATACGAACAGCGAATCGATTCTCCTCCTTCCCTCATTCGCTCGTCCTTCGCTCATTTCGAACGGTTCTTCACTCGAGTGCTCCTCCGATGCCACGTTGCTGAAGAAGAATAATGGTGAATTTATTCCCCCCGTACCCCCTATCCCCAGAGAAAAATATCTAGCAACTGAAGCCTAGGGTATACTGTAAGCGGGAGATGGGTTATTGTTGGAAATCTGAGAATATTGAGTACGGTGGATTGATTTTAAGGGAGACAGGGGTACGGTAGGTACGGTACTGGGAGTGCATTGAGTAAGGTAGTTTGATGTTATGGGAGACAGGGGTACGGTAGGCACGGTCAGTGATGAGCGACCCCTCCAACTTTGGGGTGTACCCCCCGCGATCCGACCCCGTACCCCCGAGAACAAGCTAAAATTAAGCGGAAAAACATCGATTTTTCACTTTTGTACCCCCGGAAAGCCTCCTTTTGTACCCCCGCAAGATCTGGCTTTGGAGGGTCATGCTCATCACTGGGCAAAGAACTGGAGTGCATCGAGTACGGTAGATTCATTTTATGGGGTGACATGGGTACGGTAAGTACGGGACTGGTAGTGCATGGAGTACGGTAGGTACGGCACAGGTAGTACTTGGAGTACGGTAGACTGGTGCTTCTGTGGCAGGAGTACGGTAGATACGGCACAAGTACTACTTGGAGTACGGTAGGCTGGCGCTATGGGGGCAAGAGTACGGAGGGCCCAATAATGTCCACATTAATTGACGCTCATTTCTTAGATCATTCTTATCGTGCTTCTGCCCGCACTACTTCTCAGTGAAGAAGTGAGAGAAATCAATTGGCAAAAATGCGGACAAAGTGTAAGCCAATGATAGCGTCAAAAATTGTTATATTAAAACATTGCCATAAGAAATATTCCCTATCTTCTTTCAGAAATGTTACTGCTCAGAAACGGACAATCAAGGCAATGCACAACTACTCGAATATCAATACGAAATAGCTTCACCAGATAAAATTAAAAAATGTGCCGACGCCAAAGTTGGAATACAACACATGTAAATTAGCTTATTGTGGACATTCGAACGTAAATCTCACTATTCAGATTTTTCAACGAGAAGAATGCCTTATTCCAAATTCAAGTGAAGGTTGAAGATACAGAACAACTAGGAGATAGTCCGACACTGGAGTTCTACCACGGACCAAAATTATTATTCGGATGCAAATTGGAAAACGGAGAAGTGAAAATTGTTGAAAAACAGGAAAACAAAGAAGTTATCCAGAGATATAAAATAAGTGGGTTAATTGTCGTTGTAATTGCACTAGATACTTAACATGCATTATTTGCAGGTCTCTTTGAAAGTCGATCTATTATGAAAAAACCTACTGTCCTTTGTGCTATACAAGCAAGGAAAGCTCGCCAACTTGTAAATCAGCTTGTTATAACTTACGCAATAAGGCAAATAAAATTCAGGAAAAATCACTAACGGCACAAAAAACAACTGTTAAATTGAGTTGGATGAGTAAAGAGTTTCAGTCAGATTTGGCACACAAATATTTTTTCAAGCCCACTGACGGTAAATTATTCATGTTCGATTTATATAGGCCATGCATGAGTGAACTATTACGTTTGGAATACCAGAGTGGTACAGTGTTTCATAAAATGTGTGAATTGGAACAGAACTTTTTCAAGTCTCATTGTTTATTAATTGCATTTAGATCCTAAAGCGATCAAATGCGATCCTTACTCGTTTCAAGATCTAGAAACCTCCCAGGCATACATATTTCATCCCGTGAGTTCATGCACTGATTTTGACCATATATCTACGTCGTTTACTTTCAGTTATTAAACAGAGATGCAGACGTGTTGACTTGCGACAATTACAACAGTCAGGCGGCGAATACGTACACACTGAGGCAAATACCGTAATGCCCCCCGGAGGCCTTTACTGATCCTTTGCAGATATCAAAAAAGAACCAATCCTAACGAAGACCATGAGGCAAAACAAATTAAATGTGTAGGAAAAAACGACGACTTTTATTTTGTCCCAGTCACAAGTGAGTCGTTCAAAAGAAGTTAAGAAGACAGAAAAGTTTTATGGAAAATATATTTTCTCATTACAGCTGATCCCAATGATGATACGAAAACTCTCGACTCAGAGGAGATTACGGATCCTGAGTCGTACAATTTCTATTGTGCTGCGCCTTGTAAGTGATCGTGGATAGCGTCCAATAAGAGTTTTTTTTAACAGTCGATGATCTATGCGAGGACCCAATTGTCGGATGCGTGGCCACCGCCAGTAATCCCTGCCCTCAATTCACTCCACGCGTGGCAGGAACACCGGGTCAAGATGATCGTCGACCGGCAACGCTTGGGGTTGATCTACTTTCCCTTTAGAGTTATCGTACGGAGTGCAGTGCGCTCTTTGCAGTGCGCAGGCGGCAAATGGCTCATAAACAAGGAATACCACGAACTGAACACGACGTGCATGAAAAACACGCTCGGAGACTCGAACACTGCTATATTCTTTGCGCAGCTTAAAACAGGGAGATTTACATACCACCGATCGACAAAAACGGAGGAAATGACCCGAAACCTTACCATCACAAGTACAATTGTCTTCACAATTTGTAATAGCATACCACTTCTTGGGTTTCATGACCTACGCATGTGAACCCTGCTCATCCCGTTAGCTCGCAATTCGCTGGACCCATAAGGAAAACAATGAGGGTTCATTTTTTGGAACACATGTGAAAGAGATTAATATGATCCCGTTCTGGAGCTCTCGTCCATTCGTAGATCAAAATGGCGAAATTCCGTCATTCCGTTCCTCAATATCTTCACCCTCTTCGCTGCGAATTATTAGAGAAGTATGGTCATCCTTCAAATTCCCGAATTTTTCAGATCCTTCTCTTCGCGCTTTTGCCTGCACTGGTGCTCAGCGCAGAATCAGCAATCGATTGGAAGACATGTGGCATAAGTGTGGGTGATGTTTCAGAACTCGTGTGTCAAAAATCAACAATCTCGAATATAATATAATATGATATGATATTATGCTGAAACAATCGGTCATTGCAGAATAAATGCTACTGCCAAGAGATGCCATCTAAATTGCAATTGATAGAATATGGTTATAAAGAAAGTACGGTTCAAGCATGCGCCGAAGTCGGGATTCAAAACATGTTAATTGTAGCAGAATTAAGCAAATTTAATCCGTTTTAATTCAGATACTTTTCCGAGAAGAGAATCTTATTCCTAATGCAAGTGATAGGCAGCGATGCAAGTAATCTTGGACCCAATCCGGAGCTGGCCATTTTCATCGAAAAAGCCGGTACTACAAGCAAGGTTTTCGGGTGCAAAATGGAAAATGGAAAAGTTGCGCTTACTGGAGACAAAATCAAAGATTATAAAATAAGTAAGATTCAGCATTAGAATTTTTTTTTTAAATTTCAATTATATTTCAGAGCTTTTCGAGGAGGGTGACAGAGGTTCCCTCGGAGATGCATCTCTTTTCGAAAATAAAAATGTTCGTTGTGCAATCGTCTTAGAACGAGGAATAAATCTTGTAAGTATTTCAATTATTCTATTGAGTAACAAACGACCGAATGTCAGTACAATGACTACCATGAGAATGAAAATAAATATTCCCTGAAATTGACCGCAGCAACCCCGAAAGAATACCCTATGGACAAACAATACTTATTCCTCAAATCAGGTGAGTCGAATTCAAAAAAGGGGCATCTTTTGCTCTTTTTTATTACTGTGCATGTGAATATGCGCATGCCGATATTAAATTGAAATAACCTACATATTGTTTCGTATACTACGGTTATCTTTACAGCAATAAAGTGTCCATATTTTTCACTCAAATCGAATCCGGTAGTACCGAAGACATACAAGACTTTACCCGTGAGTTTCGGAATAAATTTTGACTCTTACATTTTTGATTAAATTCAGGTGTACGGTAGCGATAAGGATGTATTGAACTGTGCGAACTATGGAGATTCCTTTGCCCTGAGGTTTGATATCAATCACCAGATTAATCAAGATGTAATAATTCCTTTTTGAGATATGACAACATTTCGTTATCTGAGGGCGAACTCGAAAAAGTAGAGTGTGTTAAAGAGGGAGAATACAATATTTTTTTCGTGCGAAGTTCGTTTATTATGGTCTAATATTTCTAATCTAATTGAGCAAATTTTGTTCAGAAACGCGAAACGAGACGGATCATATTGTGCAAGTATCGGAAAAAATTGTGAACCCCGAATCATACGCGATCTTCTGCTCCGCCGCAAGTAAGCAATGGGATTGCCTGAATGGTTGTTGTTGTTGTTGTTGTTGTTGTTGTTGTTGTTGTTGCTACAAGTTGTTGTTGTTGTTGCTACAAGTTTTTGTTGTTGTTGTTGTTGCTACAAGTTGTTGTTGTTACTATAAGTTGCAATAGGATTGCCTGAATGGAGATTGGGTCTCTTCATTCCGAACAAGTTGTTGTTGCTCAATCAATGTGCGCAATTTCAGTGGACGAGGTTTGCGAAAAACCGATGACGTGTGATGCTGGCCCAACATGTCCTAATTTTACCCCTGGATCGAAGGGACTTAAAGCCACACTTACGGTAACTTTAATTGACGATTGCGTTCATTAATGAAACATTTCAGTGCCCGGGTGATAAGTGGCTGATCAAAGACCAGTACCACATTGTCCAAGTGACTTGTCGGCGGGATGATATCAGACTAACGAATGATGCCGTATTTATGACGACGCTTTCGGGACAAACCGTGATGATTAAGGACACTGATCGATGCTTCACGGAATGTGAGTACTCAAACTAGGTCTCTCATATCTGAGAAATGGCGAGAAATGATGATAGTATTTCTTGCCACGCCTTATTATCGTTGTTTTGTACAATGTAATAAATTGACAAGAAATAACTAAAATAAGTGCCAATTTTTTTCAGATGACTGCGAGAAGAAATCGAACGTTCGTAAGAGCGCTGATTCGGTCGTTATCATGAATGGCGTTATGAGGTGCAAGGATGACGAGAAGCTGTTGACGTGAGTGTCGAGGGATTTCATCGCAAGCTTTTTCACGGCCCTTGTTCAGTATTTATCACGAGGAAACGAACGT
Source organism: Pristionchus arcanus (assembly GCA_900490705.1). Taxonomy (NCBI): domain Eukaryota; kingdom Metazoa; phylum Nematoda; class Chromadorea; order Rhabditida; family Neodiplogasteridae; genus Pristionchus; species Pristionchus arcanus. The sequence continues at coordinate 11,542 of LS487671.1, forward strand.
TACGATGAATGGAAATAGCTCGTACACTTGCGATCCTTCGGATGGTTCGTGGAAGAACGGATCGTTTGTTGTGCCTCCCGGCTCGCAAGCAATGTGCAAAGGTAGGCTCGATTTCAGACGCGTTTATGATGTTGTCCGTGTTCTAACATTATTCATGTTGCAGCTAAGCCTAAGCCGAAATTCGACCCCGAGCCGTTAATTTCGACGGGACAGGGCACATTGTATGCCATATTGGGATCCCTTCTAGTCATCGCTGTCATCATCGCATTCCAGGCCTTGTTTTACTACTGCGTTAGTTATATTACCCAGTAAATGAATGTGAGAAACAATTGCAGTGGAGTCGCGGGCTACTCAAGAAGAATCTCAAGGTCACTGCAATCATTGGCAAGCACTATAAGGATATGCCACGGTCGGAGCTCATTGCGGACTGCAAGGAGGACTTTGGCCAGGTAAGGCTACTACTGGTTTTAATTAAAATGATCTTCCCAGTGCCTGCTAGCAACGCCTGACACCCACTATCTCGTTCTTGACGGGCTGAAGAAGATTGAAAATCTGCTACAGGAAGGAGTGGAGGACGCGGATGCCTGGGGTGGGCGTTTCTGGATTTGATCTTTGATCTTTGATCTCCATTTTCAGAAGAAGCGTACAAGTTCCTGCTGCGCTTCCATGGGTCGATAAGGAGAATCGATCGGCCGATCTGGCACATGCTCTCGCGCTACCTGTATCTGGAAACGAAGAAGATCATTGACAAGCACGGCTGGCGCACCGTTGAGCCAATCAGAAACGGTGAGGCGCAATCGGATACGCGAGTGATGTTTCACCTCTCGGCACTTCCTTACTTTAGTGCCCAAACGCGGCACTTGTGGGTAGTGCGAAATGAGGCAGAGATCGATCGAATGAGCGATGACGATAATAGCTATCTACCTTTGGGCACTAAAGTAAAGAAGTGCCCACCTCTCTTATGGACTTCAGTATTCACTACAGAAGCCTTGATTAATCACCGCTACAATCAACGACTGCACAAATATATTTAATATATCATACAATCGAGACAAAATATATTTGCAGGCAACCAGAAAGGGCTGATTCGAGCGGTCGCCGTTCACCTGCTCTCGTTCAGTCTGCACGATTTCGAAAATTACGACTCGGAAAAGGTACGAAAAAAACTAAAATTTGATGCTCATAATGCCCTTATTTCAGCTGCTCCTGGCCGGATTCTTCGCGTTGGGCTTCCAGGTACTGATGCCGCCTTCATTACGCGTTAGGGATGTCCAGCCAATGCCAATACCCAATTAATTGACTTTTCGGCCGTTCACTCCCTCTGAATATGGGGAATTAAAGTCTAGTAATTGGTATTGTCTCTTAGTATTTGGTATTGAATTGGCATCACTATTACGCTTATTTCGAATTTCATGAGCCCTAAACTACCCTAAACGAATGCCCTAAACTACCCTAAACTACCCTAAACGACTACGTTGCAGGGCAACTCGCAGTACCCGCACGCCGGCTTGCTCTGGGCACTCATCTACCACGCGCATCCCTTCGAGCAAGCGCTCAAAACGGATCGCACGAGCCGATTCCACTTTAACGGGGCGAAGCTCGAGCGGTGGCTGAACAAGCTCGTGAAAACGCCGTGCACAGTGAGTCTGCGCGGATCAAACTAGAGTGCGCAATCCGGGTCGCCGTTTCTTCATTCTTCACACTAGGGTTGCAGGTTCAATATCAATACTATTGACAGCGAGAGGGAAGGAAGGGAAGAGCGCACACTATCTCACCGGTCAGAGAGGCGAGAATGTGTGCGAAATGAAGAAACGGTGACCCGAATTGCACACTCTAGATCGAACCGCCTGCGCCTTGAGCTAGTTGGTCTACCGTACCACGTACCAAAGTTGTCGGAACATTGAAAACACCATTACACACCATACTTTGCACAAAATTAATCGAAGCATTGCAGATCCCTCCCGATCAGGTCATCCCGGCGTTCGGCTCGGTGCAGCACCAGGCTGCGTTCGCGCTCGGCGCTCTGCCCGACAACACCTACATCATCACGCACTCGAAGGATATCGTGATGGTCAGTGTCTCCCTGTACTATCTATTACGATATTTGTACTATCTATTACGATATTTGTACTATCTATTACGATTATGATCTATCTATTTATTTGTACGGTGCTTCTAGGGCCATTATAGTCTAATGTGTTTCAATCGCACTTTTTGCAACCAACAATGCAAAAAAAACATTTAAAACTATTATTGCAGAACACGAAGCAAGCGAAGCATGAGGTGTCGATGGGCTTCTTCGCGGGTCTCTGCCAGTCGATCATGCGCAATCCGATCGAAAACATTCTCACCGCGCTCCACGTGAGTCAGCACCTGGAAATGAGAGGCTGGAATCTCATTGAGAGCCGGAACCGGCGTTTATCCGGCCATTGCAGTTGACCAAGCCGAACCCGACAGTTCTGCCGACGCTGCACAAAGTGGCGCCGGAAGCCGAGTGGAACGCGGTTGCAAAGGACGGCGAGCGCACGATGACCTACTACGGACGCCACATGGACGCCAAGGTGGGAGCCGGAGCCGGAGTTTAGGACTGCCAGAAGCCGCTCACACGTGTTCAATGTATCCTTTTGAGAGACTGCACGAGCGCTTCATGCCAACGGACACGGAAACGGACTTTTTCAAGGTAAAGCATGAATTCCACGTCTAAACTAATGACCACTTTGCAGCTGCAAATGGAGCAGCAAGAGTTTGAGGACGCGGTCGAGAAGGCCCGATCGGACCTTCGCGAGTGGTTCGCGGCTCGCACTGACAAGGAAGAATTGAAGAAGAAGCCCGCTGAATTCATCAATCCCAGCGTCAAGCTTAGCAAGTTTGGCGACTATGTCACGCCGCCTCCCAAGAAAGGCCCCGCCGGCTCCAAGAAGGCCAGCTCCGGCTCCAAGTCCAAGTCCGGCTCTAACAGCGGAGGAGGAGGCGGATCCAGCGGCTCGAACAGTTCGGATGGCAAGGCCTCGCCTCCTTCCGAGCCCAAGGAGGCTGCTGCTGCTGCAGCTGCTGCAGCACCTGCAGCAACCCCGGCTGCAGCTGCACCGGCCAGCAATTAGAGAATGAAGAATCTCCGTAAACAAAACTGTTACAACAAATCCAAGACAGTTGTGATAAACGTAGAGATAGCAAAACGAGAATGTGTTCCTTTATTGGCATTGCATGAATGAAACATTATAAGGGTTGAGTTGATCACTAACGTTGTTTTCAATTGTTTTGCATTGCAATTGATTTAGAATTGAAGCAGACAACCGGTTATTTGCTCGTCAAGCATTCTAAACGGAATGCATTCAATTTACTTTACCCGACTCCACCCGCCTACGACTCGTGAATCACGCTGACAATCGACTGTTAAAGTTCTAAAAAGTTCGAATACAAATTTTCTGGCATAATTTCACTCCTCCCGTGTGTGAGCGCAGATATTTCATTCGAATAGATCAATGTGCAAGAAAATATGTGGTTCGAGCTATTTGCTGTTTGCTAGTCTGTGTAGCACTGCGTAGAAGAACATATAATACACTCAAATCTAGTTAAATTTCAGTAAATCAATAATGATAAATCCCTGCTATTCTGAATCGATTCTCAAGTGTTATGCCAAAATTTTTGTCTGAGTTAACAAAATTAACAATATTAGCGTCATCAGAATGCAATTACCACAACAGTAATGTTATTCGTTCGAGCATGTAGCGAATCGATGACATGCGATGACGAATAAATGCGATTGTCTACGGACACTTTAGTGAAATTTTATTCTAGAGAAAGAGGTCATGTGCTTTTTATCAGCACCCATTATCGGCCTGGATCTTGCCCTTTTTCCTATTCTCATCCATTTCTTTGGTCAAAGTAATAACTGGCTCGCGGTTCGCATTGAAGTCATTGTAGAGACCAGTCTTGCGAGGAACGTGCAATCCCTGACAATGGTTGCAATTAATTATCAATTGCCGTGTCTTGTGAACCGACCTTTTTCCTGGGGCGCTTATCGTATTTATTAGCTCCATCATTCTTCAAGTCTTTACTATCAGTCTGAAAACGATAAACGATATTTCACTTAAGATCGCAGCAGTGATGATTCAATATTAGGTAATTTGTGAGAAAGAAGTGTAGTACAGAAATTCTCGCATGTTCGTATGAATTTGATTCGGGTATTTATGCATTTTAGAAAGTGCAACTAAAGCGTACCAGCTGATCTTTGGCGTTGATAGTTACACCCAGTTTAGTCTGCAATATGTTCGCATTATTTTACTTTAGTACTTTGACTGAACACGTACCATGCTTTGATGTTGATTAGTTTTCACCGGAGCTTTCTGTTCCATCTTTTCGTCTTTTTCTTCTTTTTCGACGGGCTTGAATCGAATAATTTTTGCCCCGAAACTGGCTTATATATTCCAGACCTTGCTTTTCTCGCCGCTTTTCTGCTGCGGATTTTGCTTCTTCAACAACTTCTTCGCGGCTTCTTCGTTCTTTTTTATAAGCGCCTTCTCTTCTCTCGTCATATATTGGACATTTTTCAATTGATCAGCCATGTACTTCTTCTTCTTCCTTTTCATTTTCTGCTTCATGTAAAGGCAAGAACCGACGCAAGTTCCTGAAGGAATCTGATTGTTCGGATGAGGGCTCATTGCTCTCGGTCAAACGTAACGATTAGAGACGGCAAATGTATAAAAACTCTCTCCATTCCACACACTCGCGAATCGAAAGGTGAGGGAGAAATTGTGAGCGTAATGTCACCACTTGCCATCCCAAGTAACGAAGCCCGTGCATCGACCGAGACTCACCAATGACTGCGAGTACACCGATGCCGATCGCAACGATAATTGCAGTTTGTAATTTAGCCTTGGTTTCCTGGTCAAATGTCGGTGGCTCCTCCTCAGGCGGATCTTAAAAAATCGCGGTTTTGTTGATGAGAACCAGGGAATTTCTTCATTTTTATGGTAAGATTAGGAGCTCACATTCGCAAATAAATTTAGTACTAGAATTGATGTGTATCTCCGCTCCTCCCGCAGTATACTTGTACTCGCCAATGGAAGTATCGCATGCAAAATTTGTCGCCAGCTTCCCGTCAGTCCTGTATAAATATATTAAATGGGTTAAGCACTTTTGTTTTATCAGTACAATAGTCGATTATTCATCGTTGCTGTTCGAACATGTAAATTTTGCATTATTTTATTTTTACATTTTTATAGTCATGCACCCGTTTTTGTAACTCACGTTTTGAGAGTTCCGTCTTTGAAACATTTCGGAAATGCATTTGAACCCTAGAATAGCATTTGTGTGCATTATTAATTTGAAATTTGACTGTACCAAAGTGCCATCCTGAACTATATTACCAGAAATTGGCTTTTCACATTTCACTGAAATATGCGAATTGTCAAGCAATAATTTATCTATTATATATGACTAACATTTATTTGTGCAATAAACCGTAAGGCCATCTTTTGTGAAATGCTCTGTAGATTTTTCGCCAACGATTGCCCATAAAGCGTTCACTCCGACTGCCAAACATTGGAATTCTGGATTGTACAAATATTCGTCAATTTGTCCAACAATAACGAAATGTGGCTTTTCAGGTGGACACTGCAAATAAATAAAACGTCAAGTATATAAAACATAAAGCAGAAGGTGGGGTAAAATTACCTTTAGTGAATTTCCATCTGGTTTCTCCTCAAGTATGGGAGCTGCTTCGTTGACCTTTACTTTTGGTAAATACTTGCAGAAGAATTTGGCTGAAGATAACCTCATCATAGAAGAACAATCTTTGTTTAGTCCCATCTAGGGTTCCCCCAATTGGGCAAAAAAGCCCAAATGGGGGAACCTAGTCCCATCTTTATTGAAATAAATAGTTATGAGGGAAACTGTGAATATTCTAATCAAATGTTTCATAAGATTTTTCAAAAAAAACAAACTGTGATTGAAAATGTGGATTTAACTTAATATAAATTATGTTTACCTTCAGCGACACATCTGATTTCAACAGAGTCCTCGAAGGAGTCTTTTTGGTCGTTTTCGGTAGTGACTTCGAACTTTTGCCCGCCGTTGACACATTTTATACTTTTCACAACCTCGTAACTGTCGGAATTTTTCCTTTTGAACCTGAATAACTGAGTCATTGACAATATTTTTTTTCCACAACACTCACTCCATTACAAAACGAGCCTCATCACATTCATACTTTTCAGGCTTGTTTTTTTTAGATACCTGATGAAAAATTTAAGTTATATTCCCCGCATATTACTGCTAGATCTCCAAAGATACTTGGGCAAACCTTTTGGTAAAGTTTTGTTTGCTGATATTCAGGATCACCAAATTCGAGATTTTCAGGGTCACATCTCACTGGAAGAAATGTTATCAAAACGTGAAAAAGAGCGTTTTCAGAGCTGACCGAAATTTCAAGGACACATAACTACTAGGGTTCCCCCAATTGGGCCATTCCGTCCAACTGGGCGCCGCACACCGGTCGTATGCACAGTTGGGTGCGCTGAATGTTCGATTTCCAACTACATTCTGCGCGCCCAACTGGGCGTACGACCGGTGTGCGGCGCCCAGTTGGGCGGAATGGCCCAATTGGGGGAACAAATAAAATGGCCTCATGGACTCATGCTAGGTCTTGTTATTACCTAATCTGTATCACTCTTATGCCTAGATAGAACTAAGTGATTGCAAGATAAATCTTAGTTATCCACTGAATCACCGAGTTGCAGACAATTAGAAAACTAGTAGAATAGCTCCTAGGTTCCTTGTCTAGAGATAAATGCACTTATCTTCCCCAATTAGCTATTCCCTGCGCATGAAAAGCTCGTTGATTCGCCCTCCAAAACCGAGGATCCCGGGTAATTCTTCATTCCACGTCGACTATCCCGGGTAACTCGCATTCCCCTCATTCCGTCTCAACTACCCGGTCGAGTCCGAATTACCCGTCCCACATTTCAAACTCTACTAACGGCCCATCCTTCCGAGAGCGATCCCGTGTTGGCGTTGGACGGCGGGGAATCTGTAATGAAGATAATGATCACGTTGATCAGAATAAACTGCAATCAAAAATGAATCAAAACAATTTAACAATCCGCCTATCAGACACCTCCACGCACATTATGCAAAATGATTTCAAGATTGAGCCAATTTTTATATCGTTTATTTTAAATACTAGTTATCTTCTGGGACAAAAGATAAATGCTAGAACTCACACTGATATTTGGCGAAAATAGAAGGAATTACACGCGTCGTGGCAAGAAAAATGATCGTTCAGAAAGCAAAGAGTGCTCTAACAACGCGCGAAATGGTCCACATGGGCCATTTCGCCCGATCATCCCTTTGGGGGAGCAGGGATGTGTAAAACATTTCTCGATGCCATTTCACCCTACTCTCTCTCAGTCGTTCTGACCGGCGAGATAGCATTACAAATGAGAGAAGGAGCGATTTTTGACACACCTCTCATTGTCAGAGTGGAGGGGAGAAGTGTCGGAATGGACAACAATCAGCAACGTTCAACTATTTATGCCATCTCTCTAGCAAGTACTTACTAAAGAAGAACGAGGCAGATAAAATCGATATTTCCTGGATCGTCTAAAAAAATAGCTCAAAACGATCAAGCTCGTACACCAGTAAAGAGGCTCATTCTCGAATCAGGGGCTGATAAGCCATTTTTATACCGCGGGAGTAGTCCTTATCATCGAGTGATCAAATTATGAGCCGCCGTCTCTTCGTTTCGCCCTCTCTCTCGCTTGCTCGAGTGGTGAGAGAGTGTACGAAATGCAGAGACGGCTCATATTAGGTTGGTGCGTAAGTTTCTGACGATTACGTTTCTCAAAATTTCTGCGGATCGGCTTTGTTTATTCTGAATTTTATCCAAGTATTATTTAGAGGGATGTTGGTCCACTATAACCGTAATATGAAATTGGGGTAGGACTGCTTAGTATATGAGTAATAATTTTTAGCTCATAATTTGGTCCGAATTAACACAAAACATGCGACTCCAAGGGTTTCCTATTATAGAAAATTCTATGAAAACTAGTGAACTACTTTTGTAGCCCAATTTATTAGAAGTGTGGCAAGGGTGCCTCTTCCCAATAAGCGTGAAAAATCCGACTTCTAACTTACCCCGAATGCGGGAGATCGGCTGAAGTCCCGATTTCGTCGACAGCTTTTAATGGTATAAGTTGAGATTTTTACTGCTTATGAAATCGGTGCAGTATCCCTATCAAAAAATTATAGGGAACTAATATGCCAACGTACTTTAGTTTTTTGTATGAAAGAAATTTTCAAGTTCAACTTAAAGGAGGGCGAAAGTCAAAGTTTTCGTAGGTAAACTGGCAGTACAGGCCGATTGGCAGCTTGATAGCGAAGTGATTCCCCAAATTTGAAAGCTCTAGCTCAATTCTGAAGCGAGATACAAGTGTTTAAAGTTTCTACAGGGCTCAGGGAAAATCAAGATGCGCGGTGCAAAAGGTAGATCAACATGCAAATTGAGAGAGGGAAGAGGATGGGAATCGCCTCCCCCCTCCCACTTTGCACCGCGCATCTTGATTTTCCCTGAGCCCTGTAGAAACTTTAAACACTTGTATCTCGCTTCAGAATTGAGCTAAACCTTTCAAATTTGGGGAATCACTTCGCTATCAAGGTGCCAATCGGCCTGTACTGCCAGTTTACCTACGAAAACTTTGACTTTCGCCCTCCTTTAACGTAATACCGATTGTACAGAGCAGAACCAAAGAGAATCTCATTTATTGTCGCACCACAGTGTAAATATATTTTCAAGAACTTACTAGAAACGGATTATGGCGCCGCAGTCATTCAGAATCTTATTGTCATTTGCTCTTATTATTCCAACTACTATATTGTCGGCCATTGTTGTCACTGTAGGGTCTTTGCATTTCTTCGGAACAAAGCATTTCTGAAACAAATTAAATTTAATTATTTATCGTACATCACTCCATTACAAAACGGCCTTTTCTAGCTTTTATTGCCTTTTTTCCTTTGGGCGAATTCGCGCTGAATATTCTTGTTTATATTTAATATTTTTGTCCACCCCGATGTGTAGAAAAATACAAAAATTGGCCGGTGAACTATTATTTAAATGGGTGATATATTATCATGATAATGAGAGCCGCTGTCTCTTATTTTAGTTAAAATACGGCTCTATCGTAATCACAGTTTAATTACAAATTTCCTGTATAGTTTCTGTACAACGGCTGTGGTTTTTCACCCATTTGGAGCAATATTTCACCGGCAAATTTTTGTATTTGTCGGACAAAAATATGAAACAAAAAAACAAGAAAATTCAGCGCGATTTCGCCCAAAGGAAAAAAAGGCAAAAAAATAGTAGCAAAGGATAGCAATGGAAGCGATGTATCATAGTGTACTGATATGTGTATGACATAGCCGGGCCCTGAACCGGAGAATTACTAAAACAAGAGGACAAAAATAAATGAATGAAGAATCCTTGACTCTATGTAGTACATACAATAATATGGTTTATTAAACTTTTTTTTTAATTTTGTTCCCTGTCTCATACATTCTCTCCTGGTTCTGTTGTAATTAGCAACTGTTTCTCATGATCGCACACAGCATCAAACTCACATAGGTAGTGCCGCAACCTCCGGAATCGACTAGTACTGGAGCACTCGCAGACGCGAGCCGAGCCAGCGAGCAGATGAGGATGAGTGAGATAAGCATCGTTCTGAAAACATATTTTTTTTATTAAAAAATACAGTGAAATATGTTTTGGGTTGGGGTGGGCAACTACTCTCGGGCCTGTCGACACATTGCCTGCGAAGTAGAGGCAATCCTACACTACACATCTATATGCGCTCGCAATCGTTCAGAGGGAAAGGCATCATGCCAGGATGCCCTAAATCGGCGGAGTACTGTACCAAAGATCAAAGATCACTAAGTGCGCAAGTCCAAAACAAATAGATCTGAATGCGAGAGGGTAATCGATGAAATAAGCAAACGTAATTATGTTAATGTCATTGCGCAAATATCCCTGTCATTGGTCAATTCATACTCATTGCATTTCACTATCTATGCGACTCGGCTCATAGAGCGGTTGGCGCTCATCATTTCGAAATGATTCTGGAGTTCGGAGGGGGTTGTACATAAGCACACTCTTAATAAAGCGAGAATTATACGCATGTATCTACAGTATTTCTACTGTAGCTCTTTCATGAGTAGATTGAAACGTAGCGAACTCATGGCTAATGTACGGTACGTGTCAGACATAGTATATTATAAACTACTCGAATGATGTGCAAATTGAAATGAAATTTCGCGAAACAGCGATTTTCTTCAAAACGGCATTGGGTATTTCGAGTCATAGTTTTGAACGTGATATTCAGAGCTATACGTTAATTCACAGGTACGGTATTCAGAACGGGGTACTGTGCGGCAAAGAAGGATGGATTATGGTGTTGAATATGCTGGCATAACAACAAGAAGACTCGGAAGAGTCGGGATACCGTAATCGCTTGTGCCAGCAAGGAACGAAAAACGACTAAAAAGGCGATGGATACGGTATCAGGAAAAGATTATGGAAGAAAGATTCCGCAGTATACGATATGAAGGGCAGCGGTCCAGGATCGAGGGTCCGGGGGATGGGCGTAAACAAACCTCATTGCTCGTCCATTCGATCCGACCTCTTGACGTGGAATGAAGTTGGGAAAATGAGGAGAGGAGAGAGGAGACGGCCTTTTATAGTCGAATTTTGGTTAGGGAAATGTAACTAATTGAGTTTGAAAACGAGGATTATCCGATGAAATTGCTTTTTTGTTCAATTTACTAGTCAAAAGCGTTGAAATATTTGTGCTTTTCGATCAATGCTACGTGGCATTGATCACTGCGTTACCGTGGTAGATAAGTCTACTTCATACCGAGCTCACATGTACCACTGAAACTTGGAACCCTTTGCCGCAGTCTGGAATTCGTTTCCGAGGTGTTATCATTATAGTCATGGTAGTTCGATCGTACAAGATTAAACCTTCGAGTTGTTTGCATCAGATTTCACCTTAGATGCAGCGAGTGAGCTGCCTGGAATATTCATGTTCGTCAAAATAATCATCAGCGCGAACAAACAATTTTGAAATTCTGTATTTTCTCATTTTAACGGCTCTATTATTATTGTCATGAAGCTCTCCCTCACTTCTTCATCCACCATCTAGGAACTTTATTGAGTAATACTCAAAAATGAAGAAAATATTCGTGTGTTCAATTTTTTTTAAACACGTCTCAGCCGCATGCCGAACATATCGGCAATACTCTACTATGCGCGTGTTCGCTGCCAAAAGGTTATCCTAATGTACTCATACGCCCCCGTTGCCTCTTCGCATGATCCCTTTCCCCCCAAAGCCCCTGTCACTTAGCATCTTCGAATTCAGCCATTCAGGCAATTGCTCATATCGCCCATCATGTCACACCCATCTCCTCCTCCTCCTCCTTTTTCTACCCCCTCCCTCCTCCCGTCTTCTCAGCCTCCAACACACAAGTTGAATGCGCTAACGTACTCGCTAGCGCTCTCTCTCTCTCTCACTCTCAATATATTCAGGGGCCTTCTAAATTCTCCCC